>JAESVK010082600.1:0-10291 GCA_017140935.1 Hamamelis virginiana
GTGAGGAGCCCTCTTTTATTAATTCATTACTAGTGCCAAGTGAGGAGCCCTCTTTTATTACCTCTATAGCAATATATAGCATTACTTTGTAAGAATGAAAATGATATAAACCACCACAGCTGTATAAATTGAATGTATCATGTATTTTCCAATATTAACCTTTTCTCTTGTAAAAGGGAAAAACTACTCCACTTGAGCTCTGATTCAATTTGTAAGTTAATTTTTTTTTTTTTTTTTTATCCATTTTGGTTATGGGAAATCTTGATTTCAAATTAGTGTCACACGTCTCAATGGTGAGATTTTCTAATATTAAATCATTCTTTTGCCTGAGAGGAAAAAAAATTATAAAAGTGGAATATATATATATATATATATATATATATATATATATATAGGGATAGGATCCTGACACATAGTTTTTATTTTTAATTTGATATGCAGTTTGTAAAATCAAGCGTACGATAAGTATTTTGAGAAACAAACGGTTGGATTAGATAGTCTGCTTATATACGTTATGAATGTCAAAAATCACAATGATCAGATTGTTGGTTTTTTAGAAAATTAACTGTGACAGTTTCACATAATTTTTTTTAGTTTATTTGGAAACTGTGATATTTAAAAAAAAAAAAATAGTCAAATCAATGTAATTTTTGAAATATATGATGTGTATAAGTAGAATATATAATCCAACGTTCGATTTATCAAAATACCCATTTTATGCTGTATTTTGCAAACCACTTGTTAAATTAGAAGTAAATATATATATATATATATATATATATATATATATATATATATATATATATATATATACACACATACTACGGATGATATATAAGGACGGCAAATATTCACATCATTATTAGTGTCCAATCGCTGATTGACCCCACCATTGGCATTAACTTCAATGAATGTTAGATGTCACAGAGCTCTTTACTTAAGCCAATACATGATGAATTGATTGTTTTTTTATCATTTCCTCTTTGAGTTAGAAAGAGATATTAAGCTTACAACTTTATTAATTATTATAGACATATGTGGATGTCTACTTCTGCTTTTGATATTTGATTCCTCTCTCTCTTTCTTCATTTGAATCGTTAAACCGGACAAGGATTGAAGTGACCCATGACCAAACAATCAACTTAAAAATATCCAAGATTTCTCTGAATTCGATCACACATTTTCCAACGTACTCTTCGGTCTTCCACAGCCTTATTAAAAGCCTTTTGTTTTGCTTCACAAAAGTAGCTGTGGTTTCCCTGGAATGCCTTGCCAAATAATTTCTTACCACTATGCACTTCCTCCGAATCAGAGCCGTGCAACTGTCACCATTGGAAGATGTCATTATCTATTAGAATGACTAATTGACCCTATTGTCAAGCCAATCATAGCGTGCAACGTCACCATTGGAGAATGTCATTACATATTTGAATGACTTAATTAACCCTATTGTCAACCAAATGTGTCACCTTCCGAAAGTTTAGTAACACGGTAATGATATATATATATATATATAAAAACAAATGAAATTTATATATAGTCTTTGGTAATTTCAGTCTGCTTAAGGTCAGTTTTACAAAATACCGACCGTTGGATCGACATGATTTTTTGCAGGCGTGGCATGCAGAGGGCGAGCATCATATCTAACAGTCGGAATTTGGAACCGACCACCGAAACATGGCCAAATGGCTGTACAGTCCACTTGCAGTCCGGACTGCAACTGATCGCCATTCTCTCTCTCTCTCTATATATATATATATATATATATATATAATGGTTGTATTCCTACTGTGATGTATCTTTACATTTTTAAAAGTTGTCATATCATCAAGTTGTACAGTTGTACCCATGCCATATTGTAACAGTGACGTGCATTACTTGTAACTTTCCAATTTAAATTAGAATCGAACTAAAAGAGTAAAATTAATAGTACATGATATTTGAACGTAACTCAATAATTTTTTATGGAAAATATTAAATAGGCCAAATTTAAGATAATTTTTTACGCCATAGTATTACTCAATTTTGATATCGCAATTACTTGGAGTCAATTAGTGTATGATATCCGAACGCAATTCAATAAATTTTTATATCCCAATTACTTTCAGTTAACTGCACAAATTATTAATTGGTGTCTATTTAAGACCATACATACCCTTCAGCCTTTGCCCTTTAATTTGTGCCGGTCATGACACGGTAAAGATTACATGTCCTATCATGACACGGGATGCACATTAATTTTATGAACTGATATGATTTGACTATATATATATATATATATATATATATGGCCATTTCAATCAATTCACACTGCTTCTCAACAATTTTTAGGGACTCTCCCACATGGGAGGAACTTTCTTATTCGTTGCCTCATTAATTTCTACGTCAAAATGTCGTCACATCTTTGTTTGTACATTAGAGAGCACATGGTGGTGGTTATGACTTATTAGGCGATGCCAATCAGTCTTTTATTTTCTTGGCTATGATTAATTAGGCCGATTGCCTAAAGAGTTTGTGTGCCCCTAATCAAGTGACCATATATAAGATATTACTATTCTGCTTCTTGTTTATAATTAATGAAGAACCAATGAGAGTTGGCTTGACAGTGAAGGAATGAGCTGTAAATTCAGATATCCTGGATTCGAAACCAACCAAACTTTCTTAGCTAGACACCAGTAAAGGCTAGTAGCTTAGGCGTTATACAATCCCATGAGGTGGTAGCTTACGTGGGAAACGGAAATTAGTCGGACTCTGACAGTTCGGACGTCCCGTTGCTTAGCAAATACTAATAATAATAATAATTAATGGAGAATCATTATTCTATCAAGAAGATTGATGAATCCGGCCAATTTTTGGAAATTTTCTTAAAAATTTGATGGTGATGGGCATATATGTGGTCATGATCTTCAATATTATTTATTTATCAAGAGCTGCCACTTGAATTCTTGTTTCGGTGTCTCAATTCCCTAATTTTCAATCTAGACAAAAGGGTTGATGTATGTCATATCAGAAAGCTACAGGGCCACCAAATTAATGAACGGTCTTGATCGAATTGGTGGACTGTTGGTGGATGGCCGGACCACAGGTACAAAATATGGTAATTAAGGAGCACGCATGCATCAACCCCAGCTAGGTGGGATTATAGCAACACGCAACATATAGATGGATGACAAATTAATGTTTGAAATTTCAGTGAGGGAATTTTCGTATATTCAGTATTCACATGTTGTGTACTCCTGTGCACTTATGGTGGGTCCTATTCCTTCCAATGATAAGGGACACATATGCATAAACCCAAAGTTTAATCAAGGGCTAGCTTGATGTGGTGGACTTATATCTCCATGATACTCTACAGTTTCCGCATTAGTATTGAAAATTTGGAAACATGGGTAGGTAGCTTCTATCATTTAGAAAAAATAAAAAATAAAAAACTAGTCGAGCACAATATGGGCCACAAATCATAGAGGAAGGTCCCCTTTTAGAAAATTAGATAGCATCTATATATGGAAGGCTATGGACAAGTTGTAAATATAAAAGTAAAGAAACAGGCTATATCTTTGGCTTCCCATACCTCTTAGTGGCCTATATAAGTGCACAAACCTGACAGCAAGTTCTCCAAAACTATATCCATCCATTGCTCATCCATGGCTATTCATGTTCCCTTGAATATGTGGCTGCAGCTCTTCATCACAATCTCATTCCTCATCTCCACGTTAGCACAATCCGATACTTATATTGTCCACATGGACTTATCCGCCATGCCCAAACCTTTCTCCGGCCACCATAGCTGGTACTTAGCCACCCTCGAGTCTATACTAGACAAGCCTAAAGATACCTTCGCTACCACGACATTTCCTTCATCTTCTAAGCTTATTTATACTTACAGCAATGTCATCCATGGTTTTTGTGCAAGTCTCTCTCCTTCTGAGCTTCAAGCTCTTAAAAACTCCCCTGGCTTTATTTCTTCGATTCGAGACTTACCTGTTAAGGCCGACACCACTCATTCATCTCAATTTCTTGGCCTCAACTCCAACTCCGGCGTATGGCCAGCTTCAAATTATGGCAAAGATGTCATAATTGGGCTAGTTGACACTGGAATATGGCCAGAAAGTGAAAGCTTTAACGACGACGGAGTGAGCGAAATTCCAGTGAAATGGAAAGGAGAATGTGAGAGCAGCACCCAATTCAATTCTTCATTGTGCAATAAAAAGCTCATTGGTGCTCAGTTTTTTAACAAAGGGTTAATTGCTAATATTCATCCAAATGTGACAATGGAGTTGAATACTACGCGTGACACGGATGGGCACGGGACTCATACAGCGACCACTGCTGCTGGAAATTATGTAGAAGGAGGATCATATTTTGGGTATGCCTCAGGAATTGCTAGAGGGATGGCTCCAAGGGCTCATGTGGCCATGTACAGGGCATTGTGGGATGTGGGCTCATTTTCATCGGACATTATTGCTGCAATAGACCAAGCAATTATTGATGGGGTTGATGTTTTGTCCTTGTCATTCGGCTTTGATGGGGTTCCTTTTTATAAAGATCCCATTGCTATAGCCACATTTGCTGCATTGGAGAAGGGTATTTTTGTCTCTTCATCAGCAGGAAATGAAGGGCCTTATTATGAGACTTTACATAATGGCACTCCTTGGGTTCTAACTGTTGCTGCTGGTACTTTAGATCGAGAATTTGGGGGAATTGTTATTCTTGGAAATGGGGTTTCTGTCACAGGTTTGTCACTTTATCCTGGAAATTCATCTTTGACCCAAATCCCTCTTGTTTTCATGGAAGCATGTGATGATGTGAAGGAATTAAAGAAAATTGGGTACAAATTTGTTGTGTGCCTAGACAAAAACGATACCATTAGCAACCAAGTGTTTAATGTTCATAATGCAAGAGTTGCTGGAGGTATCTTCATATCGAATAATACCGATTTGGAATTCTTCATTCAAACTACTTATCCAGCGACATTTTTGAATCCCCAAAATGGTGAAATTATTTTGAATTATGTCAAAAGCAGCTCTGAGGCTACAGCAAGAATGGAATTTGGAAAAACATTTCTTGGTACCAAACCGGCACCACAAGTGGCTAGCTACAGCTCAAGAGGACCATCACCAAGCTGCCCAATTGTCTTGAAGCCCGACCTTATGGCTCCTGGCCAACTCATCTTAGCTTCATGGCCTCAAAATAGTTCAGTTACTGATGTGAATTCTCGGCCACTTTTTAGTAATTTTAATCTTTTGTCGGGCACATCTATGTCATGCCCACATGCAGCTGGAGTGGCAGCACTTTTAAAGGGGGCACACCCCGAATGGAGCCCTGCAGCCATCCGATCGGCCATGATGACTACATCCGATTCGATCGATAACACGCTCAACCCGATCGAAGACATTGGATTTAGCAACCGACCCGCCAATCCTCTAGCCATGGGAGCTGGCCATATCAATCCTAATAAGGCACTAGACCCCGGGCTAATTTATGACACAAAATTAGAAGACTATGTAAATCTCTTATGTGCATTAAACTACACCATGAAGCAAATCCAAACCATCACAAGGTCATCATCATCTTCATACAATTGTTCTAACCCATCATTGGATCTAAATTACCCATCATTTATTTCCTTTTTCAATGCAAATGACTCAAACAAGGATGTTCAAATTGTACAAGAGTTTGAAAGAACAGTGACCAATGTTGGAGAAGGAATGGCAACTTACACTGCAAAATTGACACCAATGGATGGCTTCCACATCAGCGTCGTGCCGGAAAAATTGGTTTTCAAAGAGAAGTACGAGAAGCAAAGCTATAAGCTGAGGATAGAAGGGGCCAGAGGAATGAAAGAGATTATAGCTTTTGGTTATCTTAGTTGGGTAGATAATGAAGGTAAATATGAGGTCAAAAGTCCCATAGTGGCTACAAATCTAAGTTCAGAAGCAGTTTCTTCAAGCCAGAAGTAAATTAAATTGTCTGCTTCGGCTTGTGATTATTCTCTTTGTTGAATAAAGTTTTTTTAGATTTTGAAGCAATCAATTGGTCGGTGCAGGACCATATATATAAATGCAGTGAATTGGATATATAGAGTTCTTTTATTTGTATGGTTGTTATGAAAGGCTAGCTTGTTTTTATCACCAACATACCCATCAAAAGAAGCTAGAATCAATAAATGGATAAACTTGAAATTGTTGGATTATAACACATGCCACCCATCAAAGGAATTAACACATAAAACTAACATATTATATTACATCAAGGGAACTCATGAACTCAGAAGGATCACATAAAAATAACATTATTACATCATGCTCTCTCTCTCTCTCTCTCTCTCTCTCTCTCTCTCTCTCTCTGAAACTGCATCTGTGTACTCTGGATGTGTATCCTGTGCAGAGGGGGATCCCACAAATTGAAAATTTTAGTTTCACAACCGGGTCATCTGATTAGAATTTTAACAGGAATTATTGTTTAATTGACTTATGATAACATCATATTCTCACAGTATATATATATATATATATATATATATATGGATTAGAATAACTAAAATATAAACTAGAGTTAAACCATTATTAGTTCGCTTTAATGTTGGAAATTGTATATGGTATGTTTATATGATCTCTTAATAATGCATATGATCGTTCACCATATTATCACCGGTCATCGTAAATATCATCAAAAGAGTATCTAATCTAATGGTTGGTTTTTCAAAAATATATATTTCACAATTAGTTAAAATCCAGCACATATGCACAAAATCATTCCTGTATATACATATACAATTCCAATCCTATGCACATATATTAATTTTTGGCATGGATGACTTTAATTAAAGTTAGCATGAGGCCATTAACTATTAAAAATCCGACCGTTGAATTATATACTCTTCTTATGGATCTTATGCATGCCAAAAATTACAACAATCCAATATCAACATCTCAAAATACGGACTATGAAAAACTTTAACCGCTGAATACTGTCACAGTTTTTCTCAATGATAATTCTGAGAAACTAATCGTTGGATCATTATGATTTTTGACATGCATAACATGCATAAATATATTGTTTAATACAACAGTCAGTTTTTCAAAATATGTATCTCATAAATACATATTAGCTCCATGCTCACTTTAGCTAAAACAAGCATACGCTAATAAGGTCATTTCTACCGTCTACGTGTGTATACATAAATATAATCTGTTAGATTGTATATAACTGTAGTCAACTGTATAGCTGTAGTTTCCGTATATTTGTAGTTTCCTTATATTCTTTATGTATTGCCTATATAAGGCCTCTCTTGTACATGTTATATTCAATTAAATATATTCAAGACTAATGTCTTTCTTCATGGTATCAAAGCAAGACTCTGAAATTTTTTCTATTCCGCTGCTCTCACGATCCAGGCCATCTACACAGTTGTCGTATGTTGGTGAGAACCTTTTCTCCATTTTTTTTTTCCGGCAAACTCACTACACTTTGCCCTATGTTGACTATCTTCGTTAGCCTAAAACTGAAGTGTAAGGTCACAGCGAGGTAGCCCTTGTTGAGACGAGCACGGCGGTATAAAGCACGTCGTTGGAAACCGCTCCATGCGCCCTCACGCACCACCGGAAGTGTGCGCGTCAAATCCACGCGCCTCACGCGCCCCTATCAGTTCGCACGTCAAATCCACGCGCGGCGCTTTAGATCCACGCGCCAGCTATTCTTTAGGGCTGACGGCAGCCGCTTATGTGATAACCCGAAATTTTTTTAAAATGTTGGGGTATTTTTTTTGTAAAATTGAGAAGTTGTGAGGTATTTATTGTAAATTTGAGAAGTTTTGGGTAAGAGAAAGTTAAAATTCTTAATAAGACAATCAACCGAACGGCGCTGATTGATTGTCTGGAGAGGAATTCCGAATGAGGACAAGTAACCATTCGGTGCCGTGATTTCCGTCTGAATTTGTTCACACCTTACCCATTAAATGCTTTTACACCTCACTCACCAATTAGTCGACTTGCCAACAAACACAGGCAACCTTCACATATAGACGGTCAATAATTAGGGGGTCCGACATATATGTATATATATATATATATATATACATATATGTATATATATATATATATATATATATAATGAAGAGTGCGGGCAGGGAGAAATTAGAGAAGAGAGTATGAGAGACCGTAAGCTGGGGAAAATGGCTGCCATCAGATTCTCGCCAGAGTTCATCCTTTTTAACGTAAGTCTCTCTTATGTTTAAGTTTGGTTTTTATTATTAAAGTTGAGTATTTTTTAACTAGTTATTATTCTTAAGGTTTGTTTATGGTGGATTTAAAGTCTGAGATTAAAGATTTGGTGATTTGATAGGCGTTTGTAAAATTTGGATCGTTTTGGACACTATCCCCGCACATATGTGGGTATTTTCTGTGTCAACTTCAAATACTCATAACTTTCTCATACGAAGTCCGTTTTGGGAGTTCTTTACATGCCTAGAAAGCTTGGGAAGTCTAGTTTCTGAATATATAAGTCTTTGTGGTCAGATTTGTAGTAGAGAGAGTTATTACTGGAACACCAAGTACTACTCTTTTTGGGTACATTCATTTACTGTCCAATGTATATCTTTTAGACCACTTGGTATTTGACCATGAAAATCGACGTGTATCAACTTGACATACTTGGGGATATATCTTGGAAATCTTAAGGCCTTTGATTTAGTATTTTGGGTATTTTGTTCCGTAGGTTCATGAGTGAACGGTTTAGAAGTACGGGTTGTTGTACTTTTGGGATTTTTAGATCCTTTGTGCTTTATTCTTAATTTTCCTTGCATAAATTATTATTTTCAGATTTGGAAGGTCTTTGAAATGACCAATTGCATTGGGTGCATTGAGCATTGCATATATTTGGGAGGCTCGCGGAGCCATATTGGTTGGAAAACATTGTGACATTGAGGTAGGAATACGTATCCTTGTACCTATTGATAATAATGGGATATTTTCGAATGCTTTACAACTAATATGACTTATATGTCATTTTAAACATCATTGTTTATTATATTGAGATATGGATACATGTAATATACTGATTTATAAACTGTTGAATTGTGTGACACATTTATTAAATAAAAACCAAGGCATTGTATTAAAAGATTTTAAGAACTTATTTCCATAGTTGGATAAACTATTTTGGTACTAAATACACGTATTCATAAACATGGGAATGAGCTCTTTATTTTATTATTTAAAATATAAAAACAAGCATATATTGACACTGTTTATATAAATAAAATTGAGACATTTGGTTTTATAATTATATGCCTGATTTTATGAAATGATTTATAAATGAGAAGGACTAAGTAATATTCTAAATAGTTATTCCCTTGATTTTATTAAACTGAATGATGTGAAATGGAAATGATATTTATAAGTAAATGGTACACGAATGCATTTTGAAAAAGTGACTTGCCTTGAGATATTATTATGAAATGAAATATATGGCAATGATTTATGCATAGTTGGCAAATGTGATATTATTGTAAAATGAAATGTATGAAATGTTATATATTTTGGCTCTGTCAGTATTCAGAAAGGGCGTAGTGTCATGGGTTGGACCCGAAAGAATTATAAGGGCGTAGTGTCCTGGGTTGGGGTTTTGAGCATAACCCGAAGGAAAAATAGTCCATGCAAGTGGCTTACCATCGATGAATAACTCATTGTGGTTATGATATATTTAGAATGCTGTGCTAGAGGCTTGTTAGCCTGAAAGACAGCCTGATACTTTCGTGAGCCAAAGGAATGAATGGATGGATATGGATTGTGAACAGATAGAAATAGAAATGGAACGGTTTGATGAACATGGAATTGGTTATGGTTTTCACTGAAAGTCCACACAGGTTTGGAATTATTATTTATTTGGTATCCGATATAAAAAAATTTTGATATTTACATATTCCATGTATCCCGATATTATTGTTAAGTGGTAAAGGTTATATCATTCCTACTGAGCACGTTGAAGCTCATCCTACCATTAATACAGATTGCAGGTTGACTTGAGGTGTATTTTGGCTGGTATATCCTACGCTTGAGGATTGATGGGACATCTTCATGATAAATTCTGCATTACTGCGAGATATGTATTTATATTAATATATTTATAGATTCTTGGGATTCATTATTGTATAAATTGTCAATATTATTAACATTGTCATTATTATTTGATGTAAAGCGTTTTGAGACATATTGAATGTACATATCATTTCATATTCAGATATATATATATATATATATATATATATATATATATATATATATATATATAT
>JAESVK010082601.1:4298-30447 GCA_017140935.1 Hamamelis virginiana
TGAGTGCTCCAAGAATCAGAGATTCACGTAGGTGAATCTGACATGTTATGTGTTTATGGAGGAGATATATAAAGAGAGATTGAAACATTAAATGTAGGAACTCAGAGAAATAGAAAATTAATTTTTTGTGTTTGGCTTGAAGCATTCCCCTGCTTATAGTACTTTGTCTCTTCATAAGCTCCCAAACATTAAACGTAGGAACTAAGAGAAATGGAAAATTAATTTTTTGTGTTTGGCTCGAAGCATTCCCCTGCTTATTGTTGGAAAAATTTGATTGAAATATTTAGAATTTGGATAATATTGTGTGTAAATAAATTAATTAAATAAATCATACAAATAATATTAGCAATCCAGAATATACGTATGTTGTAATATATGTATATTAATTATGTATTACACAGAATCATATACCAAGTAGAAAACAACTACTTAATCAATTAGATAAGAAGAAGATAATTAATTAGGGGTGTACATCGGCCGGTTTGGTCGGCCTATACCTCATTTTATGAACCAAACCAATCACATTGGTTTGAGGAAAATGAAAACTATTAGGGACTGTGACACTCATCATAACCAACCAAAATAGGAGATGTTTTTCGGCTTGGTTCGGTCGGTTTAATCGGTTTTAATAGACGCTAATTTGAAAAATAAAAATAAAAATCAAGTTAAAGGAGCGAGATTCTAGAACTCTTTCTAAATACTGGAGCAACAAAGATAAGAATAAAGAGTAACAAAAAAGACACTGCAACACAAACTGTGATGTAGAACTTTCTAGAATCATATCATCAAGTACATGATAACCAAATGAAACCAACCTACAACGTACTAAATGCAGAAGCCAAGCGTAACCCAAAAAAAAAAAAAAGGACACTAGAAGCTCAGAAGCCAAGCGTAACAAATGTACATAAACCAGACTAGGCTACACCACACTCAGTGCAACACAACAACTTCATCAGATACTATTTAACTTAAAGGTTGAGTTATGCAATACAAAAAATTTGATATCAAAAAATGTACATAAACTAAAAAATTAGCTTTGCAACATATATTAGATGGTTTAATCTGGACATATCAATGCAATTATTAGCAGTGCATGTTGCTTCGTTGGCATAAAAATAAAACCCAACTATTTACTGTATTAGTGTATTTTTCCTGGCGAGTCAAGCTAATTTGCTTAAATTCATATCTAGCCTCAAAAGTTCAACACATTTCATTAACTAAATCAAAATACATAATTTTCTCTGGAAAATAACAATTCAACAACAAACAACAAAAGCCCATAATATTTAAAAAATATTTATAGCTTTTTAAATACCTGGTTTGCAACTGCCTTTGCCATCCGGTGCACCTCATTCTTCACGACAGATTTTAGAAGCAGAAGAGCAGGTTTGTTCTGTTTGTTGGTCTTCGTAGTTGTAAGCACCACAAAATTATCTTTGCCAACAGGTTGAATGGTAACAGTTTTCTTGTTTGCTAACCCTATTGCCCATATCAAAAAGTAAATTTAGTGCCAAAAAATGGAACCCAAATGACTCCTAATCCATGAGAACTTAAGTTTACAAACCATAACCCTAAATTTAGTCACTGAGAAATTGGACAGAAAGACAAGCAAAGGAAAAGTGGGGATTTACCGGCCGGAGAGGATCACCGGCTGACTAGTGGTGAGACGGTGAGGCAGCTGATTGGATGAAGGAGGCCATGAGGGAGTGAGGCAGAGTCGCAGAGAGCCAGAGAGGAGATATCGTGAGGATTGAAATGTCTCAAAATGAAATTAGGGCATATCTTAAGTGATGCATTCGGCCAATTCGGTGCACCGGTCGGTTCTCAAAAGCCATACCGAGAACCAAACCATTTTGACTGGTTTTTTCATTCCCTAAACCGTTGAAAACCATTATAAATTAAAAACCAACCAAATAGGCCGGTTTGGTTTGGTTTTGGTCCGTTCAATCGATCCCGGTCGGTTCCTGAACACCCCTATAATTAATATTAGAATAAGAATTCTATTAAGACTAGAATTTTATTCAAGTAACCAATAGAACATAAGATAAATAAAAGAATATATTCAATATGAAAATTATCACTTACCTGTTGTCCACATAAGAGAAATATAGAAACTCCATATTGCAGAAATTCAAAAACCTACGTTAGTTTTTATCAAGGCTAGTGTTTGACACTGTGTCCTTAAGACAAATTTCGTCCCTCTTATTGGTGCTTAAAGTTTCTCAGACATCTGCCTCCTAGGATACAATGATCAATGCTTGAATAAGAAGCACAACAATCTTCAAGCACGGCGAACCATAATATGCATATCTCTCTCTCGAAATGCAAACTAACAGAATGGGTGCAATTATATATTCAAATGACTTTGCATGTGGCCTATTTATAGACTTAAAGGTGCCTTTACAGATTGACATTATGAATAGACACAACTCTATGTATGGACACCATGAATAGACATAACTCTATGTAAGGACACAAAGAATAGACGCGACCCTAAAGAACAGTCACGACTTTTTAACACAATTTTTATTCAAAATATAACACTTATATTTCTCTGTCTCTTCATACGCTACAAAAGTTGCAGGCAAGCATTGTGGAAGCTTTGCTCTGCTTTCAGCATAACAGAGTTGACAATCACTATTAGAGAGGTAATTCAAGCACTGTCCGAGGCCACACACTCTGTTCGAAATATTTGGGTGTTGAAATCACATTATTTAGATATATAAAGAGCTCCATTAATTGGATTATAAGAAAAAAAAAATTTATTTAATTAATTTTTTGTTTGGTTGATTGGAAAAATATAAGAAAAAGAAAGATTTTTTTTTTTTTTGGCGTAGTGACCTGTGTTTCTGGCGTATTGACTTGCATTTTCCAGCGTAGTAACCTGTGTTTCCAGCGTAGTGACCTGCATTTTCCGGCGTAGTGATATACATTTCTGGCGTAGGGAATTAACGTAGGTCATTACGAGGTGTGACGTAGTGAACCCGGGGGTTGGGGGTGTAGGTGGCGTTGAATGTTGTTAGAAAGGAGGGATATTTTTGTCCAATTTATGTTAAAAGGACTTTTGGAAAAAAAAAATATGTTAAGAGAACTTTTGACTTAAAAATCTTCTAAATGAAGACTTTTAGCCAAATTCTCCTAAACGAAAACACAAAGCAGGCCCGGCCCATTACGGAATGGTTCGGTTCGGGTCAGGCCGCTATCGACTGGATTGTTTTTAATATGGTACTAAAGTTTAATTTAATAAAATTAAAGGACTAGCCCATAAAATTTCGATATTCACATGGGCGACTGGAAAGTTCAAAGAATCTTGCCCATAGGCCACTTCTCCAGTCTATATGACACAACGCCTCTCTCTCTCCTCTCCCCCTTCTCCGTCTCGCCATGGCTATGCCTCAGCATCACTTTCAACAACTCCATCAACAACACCAACACCAACACCAACACCAATCCAAACCCTCAAGGTAAGTCTCACATTTTTTTTTTATTATCTTCAAAACCCTAATGATCTTGAATATATGTTCTTTATCATATTCTGTAATCTTTCATCATCATCATCTTCTGATTCATATCCTGTTCTTTTGTTTTTCAGAAATTTATACACAATCGATAGTCAGATTTCGCCGCAGGTCGCCTATTTTAACGCGGCTAATTTCACAGATCAGTCTCAGCATCCTCCATATATCCCTCCGTGTAAAATCTCTCATCTCCACCTTTTTCCTCTTTATGCTTTCTTTGTTTGCTTTCCGAGAAACCCCAGGAAGAAAAGAGAAGAAAATTGGAACTTTATATCTACAATAGTTTTGGTTTCCCGAGAAAATGAAAGAATTAACTCAACTAAGTCATTAACAATATCTTGGCTAAATTAAACAATTTTCGTTTTTTGTAAGACTCTAAACTGCAGGATATACCATTTTTCGGTTTTTAGGGCACGAAACTGCAGGAAACGTAAAGTCGTATCTCTTCTTTTCATTGTCCTCAATTTTTTCGGCGACCAAACACCACCTCATTTTTGTAAATGTTCTCTTTCTCGGCGGCGACCAAACATCTTCTCATTTTTTGTTGTTTGTTGTTCTAGTTCATGTGGTTGGGTTTGCACCCGGTCCGGTCCCTGCAACGGACGGCAGTGATGGCGGAGGTGATTTGCAATGGAATTACGGGTTGGAATCAAAGAAGAAACGATTGAAGGAACAGGATTTCTTGGAGAACAACTCACAAATAACATCTGTTGATTTCCTGCAACCGCGATCAGTGTCGACAGGATTAGGTTTGTCTCTCGATAATGGTCGTGTGGCATCTTCTGGTGACTCGGCTTTACTTTCGCTCATTGGCGATGACATTGATCAAGAGCTGCAGCGACAGGACGCTGAGATTGATAGACTTCTCAAAGTTCAGGTATGATTTTATGAAAAAGACTTAATGTAGCCTGTTGAGTAATTATAATTAAATGGGAGATTTGGAATTAGTTTATTATTTCCCTGGTTGTTTGGTTTGAAAGAAAAGGAAAATCTTTAAAATTGCTTAAGAAAGGAAGTTATGTCACTTTGAGACATGGGCAATTAATATGCAGATACATTAGTATTTTGGTTATTTGGGTTTTAATTCAAATGATGATTATTTGCTGTTGTGGAGCTCTCTTGATCATAGTGTTTGGCTTTACCATAACTGATCATTTTAAGATTCTGATTGATTTACAAGGTGGATAGAACAGTTTCTGAATTTAATACATGAACTAATTTTTTGATAATACCCATATCGTTTGTAAATGATTGATATGTTGCATGTATTTGGGTTGTATGACAGTCATACCGGTTGGGTTACAGATTGATAGTTGTGGTTTATGAAGCGTTTGATAAATGTTCGCTCAGTGAATTAGTGAAGTAAGTTAAAAAGAAAAAAACCGGATAGAATCAAATGAACTGGATTCCTTATCCAACATGCAAATTTCTAACTTGTATTCATATGTGATGTTATTTTTTTAATTATTATTTTTTGTCAGGTGGAGGAGGGACTCCAGTAGTTTAATTCAGAAATTTAACTCAAATTAGTGACATTGAAGTGCCCTTATCATTTGATTATTTGTACATTATCAAATAATTTGTTTCTTCTTTTATTTTGGCTTCAATAGGGGGACCGATTGAGGCGAGCAGTCTTAGAGAAGGTTCAGGCAAACCAACTCCAAACTATATCACATGTGGAAGAAAAAGTCCTTCAGAAACTGCGTGAGAAAGAAGCAGAGGTGGAAAACATCAACAGGAAGAATTTGGAACTTGAAGAGCGAATGGAACAGTTAACTGTGGAATCAGTTGCTTGGCAACAACGGGCCAGATACAATGAAAACATGATCACTGCCCTTAAATTCAATCTTCAGCAAGTCTATGCACAGAGTAGAGATAGTAAAGAAGGTTGTGGTGATAGTGAGGTAGATGATACAGCTTCTTGCTGCAATGGTCGTGCCATTGATTTCCACCTGCTTTGCAAGGAGAACAACGATATGAAAGAGTTGATGACTTGCAAGGTTTGCGGAGTCAATGAAGTGTGCATGCTTTTGTTACCTTGTAAGCATCTCTGCCTGTGTAAAGATTGTGAAAGTAAGCTAAGTTTTTGTCCCCTGTGTCAGTCCTCTAAGTTTATTGGCATGGAGGTCTATATGTAATGGGAAAATATGAAAGCTCTAATGTGATGCTAAAGTTATATGCATTGTTCTTGTCATTTTGATGATTGCTTCTTTGTTGTTAACTTGTGCTTTCTCTTTTGGCAATTTTTCTAGATGTCTTGCATATTGAGAGTTATGTGCATCTCTTCCTTAATTTGTCTTATTAATTACAGAAATTGTATTTCTTTGTTTTGTGTTATATATTGTTTCTAGTAGTTTCGGAAATGCATAGGCTGTAGAGTAATTGTGTCTGGTTTCCATACTGAAAGTAGTCATCAGCTAGCGCTGATGTTCATGGATTAGCAAAATTTAAAGTTATGCGTGGTTTCTATTCTAGGCAGAACTCGTGGAACATTGCTCTTAGATGGCCTAATAAAAGCTGTATCCCAATATAATGGCCAGCAATGACAATGAGTATAGGAGTGAAAACAGAAGAGGAAAAAACAGAGAAGGTTTATCTGTTGGCTGTAATATCTGAGTTTATAGTGATATTGTATCACCGGGCTGGCAGATTTGTACAAATATAATTAAGAACCTTGATGCAATTTTCACTGTATTTAGTTTTATTGTTGGTATTTTTTTTGGGTTTCTATTTTAAGTTATATTTTATGATAATTTTATGAGTTCTTTAAGGAAGCCAGTGTTATCTTCTTGAATTAACATCAGGGTTGTTTACTTTTATTTAGGCACAATGCTTACTATACCTATAAATAATAACATAAGAAGTTATATTTGGATACCAATTACTTCATGAATACAGATATTGAGTGCAATGATATGCAATAAATATCTATTATGATCTGTGGCTTGGTAGAAAGCCCAGCTGTAAGCCTGTAACGAGTAACAGGGAAAAGTGTTGAGTATGTGCCAGATAATAATTACAATGCACAAATTTTTGCGTGCCATTTCTGTGTTCAAGGAATTGAAGTCTTATACTGCTAAATATAAATTTCTCATATACTTACTAATCTTAGATCAGTTTTAAGCTGTTTATTTATTCAAACTGGTGTAAACTTGTGATTTACTTCATCATGACGACGTGGACAAAAAAAATTGATTATGTTACATCATGAATTTCTCATCTATATTTGTAGAGAGCTTGGTTGTAGCTTGAAATAGAAGAGTTTAATATGTTCTATATAATTCTTTGTATGATGAAATCTGTACAGTCCGTTTTATTTATTTATTTATTTATATTATAAATAAAGTGTTAAAATGTGATTGTTTCACTGTGAAGATGTATTCGTTATTAGCAAATTGCATTTCAGCATGGTGAGATTACTCATTTATGTCTTCCTAGTCAAAATTTGGTACTAATGGAATGCTTGATTGATTTATCTCATTTCCCTCATTGTAAAGCTCGTTCTTCTGTTGAAGTATTGATCTTTATTATTTAGAACATGAGAACATTAAATAGTAAATTTCTCTTTTAAATTAATGTTATTAGGCTGCTTTTATAAATAAAAGCACCAAAGGCATTCAAATGTTTGTGATATTTGATATGGTTTGATATTGAACTCAGGAAATCGGTTAAAGCATTGTTTTTAAGTAATTTTGTTTATGAGATGTAACGTTGTTTAAGGAGAAAGACAAATGATCGGTGGTTGTCTGAATGAGGGGGGATGGCAGCTGGTTCTTGCAGAATACTGTGGTGGAAGATTGTATCTCAGTAAGCTGTAGTGGTTTAAATACAAATGTATCAAGGTTTCTCAATAACGACTTTAAGAAAAGCAGAAATTGTAGAGTGAATGAGAATTAATGAACATAAATGAGAGAGTGGATTCCCTCTGCTAGAAGACTAAAACAAGTAAATTGTTTAAAATTTCCAATTAAACATTTTTAGTTGGATAAGAAAGTCACTGTTTGTCGTTATGATAGAACTTGCAAGACCATAGGACGCAGAGGTTAATTGCAACTTCCTAATCTAAGAATATGTAAATAACATTTTGGAAGCCGAACAGAAATCCTATGACAGCTTCCTAAATAAACTCCAACTTCCTAAAATTTTGTAGCCCTAATATTTGAAAATTTCACACATCCATTCTTCTTAGATGAGCTGAGACACATTTTGACTTGCTGCTTTATCTGTTTTGAAGCATTTCCAGTCCTCCAATCTAAAATCAGAACTGAAACTTGATTGCTGATGGGTTACCTCCAAAAATTCCATTAATGATCTTTTTGGGCTGAGGCCATTGCATGGATTGGTATTTGTTATAACGATCTAGTGTTTTGGACTCATTGAAAAAGAGGATGGATTATATAGAGAAAATGTAGAGGATGGCACGTTTAGGAAGCAAGAAGGGCGTTCCTTTACTGGCCCTATCCTTTGTCTAGGTGTGTGATAATGATTTAGATGTACCCCATAATATCCTTTCAATTAGAACTTAGAACTCAAGTGAGGCATCTTTAAATTGGCCTGTTTTAGATGGATGCTAGGATTTGCTAGGTTTCTAAGGCAGATTTAAGTTGATGTTTTAAGATTCGAGAAGGTACTGTCATGAGAACTGTTTTACATATAATGTGTGTTGATCATATAAAGCAGTAGCAAAATATTTGAATAGACCGTTTCCTCTGATGAAGTATATCCATGATACAGGATAGGTCACTAAGTCTCCTTTTTTGGGTCCTGATTGATCACATGCTCTAGGACAGAATGGTTTATGCTGAATTGCGAGTGTGAAAAGAATGAGACGTAAGCAAGTGCTATTCAGTGGTTATTACTTTTTTAGCCAGCATCGAGGACCTTTTAGAATTAATTTGTGGATGTTTGTAATTGTTGTGTATTATGACTGGAAGTTAAAGTTTGTAATGATGGTTTAGTTTCGTGGATCTATATATTGGGAAGGCTGGATAGCTAGCGTTTTGCTTGTCTAATGGAGTAATGGTGTTAACTTAGTACCAGTATAGTGACACTTTCTGTCGGTACATCGACTTGTCTAATTTTCTTGGTGATTTACTAAGTTGTCAGAAGTGATTACGGAGTATAAGGTTTTGTGGTCTCTCATTTCGTGCTACATCTCTATGTACTATTTTAGTCTCTTTTAACTTGCACAAAGGAGTGATTTCTTCTGTCCAAAAAGGTTGCAGAAAGCAGTGTGCATTCAGTTCTTAGGGTACTGAGACACAGAGTCAAGAAAATGGTAAATTTCAGGGCTAAGTTTAATGTTGAGGTCATTAGGTCTTTTATATAAGTACTATATTACGTGCTTGAAATCATAAGTGAAGGTCTTCAGATTTCCATTGCCATGAAGTGATCTTGCCTGACCTCTGCATGTGGCATCATTGCTGCATTTGACTTTGAAGCCTCCAAGAAGTTTCTTTGTTTTTAGACTCTGTTGTATTTGGGTTCAAGTTTAACAACTGTTAGCACATTCTTATAGAGGAATAGGGAACAAAAATAGTATTTTCTCTATCAACTGAAGGTCATTTGTTGATCATTTTCCATTTGACTCTGCAGCATAATAACTTATTCAGCAAAATGTGTTGATGAACTTAGATTACTGTTGTGGTGAAGTTTGTAGAGAACACCACACAACAAGTGCCCATGGATTGAATAGCTAGGGCTTGTGGTATTTGTAACGTGGGGAATGTTGGTATTTGATATCAGGTCTTCTAGGCATGACTATGTTCAAACAACTATGCTTATCAACATGGCCCTGCTTACCTTTTCTGTTAAAATATAATAGAGTGAGAATGGGAAGTGTGTATTTGTGGGCTTTTTTCTTTGTTGATTAAAGATAAATTATCTTTTATAGGTAACACCTTAAAATAAAGCACTTATTGAATTCATTTCTATTTGAAAGTTAGCTTGACGAAGTGAAGCAGGACTGAGGGAGGTAGTTGCAGGCTAATCCAGTCTTAGTATTAATGATTATTAAAATCCTGTTTGGATGCATTTTGTTTTTATTTCTTGTATCCTGTTTCTGTTTATGTTCCTGGTAACAGGTGTCATGTTTGGTGAATGCAATTTGGAACTCTCTGGAAAGTCAAACTAGTTTGGTGGATGGTGATGAGAGCCGAGGTGGTGGAGATTTTGTTGGTGGTGTTATTGGCATTTGTGATTGTGTTGCGATTTCTGTTGTTTTCACCTTGAATATATATATATTTTTTTTAGAAATATGCATGAAGCAAATTCGTTTGCTGTGGCATTTTTATTGATATATAGATTTTCCCTTGAAAAATAGAAGAGATAATCATAATCTTGGTGGGTGAAAGAAGTATTCAGTCTGGTGTAGTCATTGAGGAAACTGGAAAGGTATTGTTGGTTGAAAGTTGAAACCCTGGCTGAGCCCTGTGAAGTATGAATTTGTAGTAGTATAGTATTATATGATTCTTTGGATTAGAGGAAGCATGACCAACGCCAGCTTGTAGGAATATGGTGGGATCATAATTGAATTTTTTTTTTCAAGTGATATAAGTTATCTATTTTTTCAATATTTTTTTAAAAAAATGAGAATACATGTCACTAAATTATAAGGTCATTGGCAGCGTCGATCTTGGGTTGTCACAGTGGGGTTTCATTTTTGGGGTTAGAGATTGTAGTGCTATGAATTAACCAAGCTTTGTTGGCTAAAGAAGCTTGGTGTATTCTTGAGAGAACCCACGCACTGAAAGCAAGGGTACTGCTGGCCAAGTATTGTGAGAAACGTACCTTTTTTCAGAGAAAGTGGACAAGTCACCGGCGGCTACATGGATTTGAAGATGCATTTTTCGCACTGCGGCCGATGAAGTGGGTATATTAGGATTGACTCTTTGGCTTTGGTCGGCAACAATGATTTACTCAACACAGCTGTCTTAGTCTAATGCTAATTTATCATTATTAATAAAGCCGAAGTCGACAATATGAGTTGAAATTCTTTCATATGGCAGAAAAATAAATAAATTAATAAATAAAATAAAACTGTGGTATTCGTTTTTCCTTTCTTGTCTTTTTTTTTTTTTGAAAGAAAATAAAACAATTCTTATTTCCATTATCGATTAGTTGCTCCACTATATCATGAATATTAATTTGAGATTTTAGATGGGCTTCAATCAGATCAATTAGGGGTTTTATATATAACTTTTGTAATATGAGGTCTTAGTTTTAAAATATTTTTACAAGCAAAAGAATCACTCTTTTCTGCTCGAGCTCCAAAATTTTCCCAGCCCTTAGGTATGGGGAAAGAGAGGGATTATTTGATAATTGATATTGGGCAAAAAGAGTGATGGGCTGGGCTTATCTACTAGCAAGAGTTTCATGGATTTTTGTGCGTAGTACATGACATAATTCTCCTAACTTAAAAAGTAAAAACCCTTTCTTAGTGTTAACAAATATGCATCAATATACTTCCATATGTTTAAATACGAGTACTTTCTCCTAAAAATGGAAATAGATGCTACCAGACCAACACATTAAAAAGCATTCACCATTTTTTAATTCTTATTTTTGATAATATAGGCACCGTTTGGATTTTTTTTTTTTTTTAATAAGTACTTATTTGCTTTTTTAAAATTTTTCTAAGAAATTATATATTGCAAATTAAAAAAAAAAAAAAAGTACTTATAAAAAACAAATCCAAACGGTGCCATAGGATATCATAATCCTACTTCTGCTGATGTTTAAAGCCATACTAATTCTCAGGGAATGGGCGAGATTATCTACAAATTTTATCTATTTTATAATCAAAATATCAAGGTTCAATTCCTAAACTTCTATTTTACAGGGCGTGATCTTTAATCGCCAGAGTTACTCTAGATGGTTAATTAAGAGCATCCACCATTAAATAGATATTTTACAAGTTAAAAATAATAATAATTAAATACACAGTTCCTTTTATTATTTCCACTTTACAAGGAGCGATCTTTAATCACTTGAGTTACTCTAAATGGTTAATTAAGACAACTGTTATTAAATGTAAAAGGGGTGGGGTGTGTGGGTTTTTTTTTCAATAAAAAAGGGTGATGGCCTATAAGAAGGCAGAAGACAGGTGGAAACTATCTATTGTAATCTACAAATTAATTCCATTTTGAGAAGGGTATAAAGTCTTTACGTTCACCCACCACTTGATGGGGCTTATCTAGTGAGCAAGCATAATTCAAAATCAAACATAAAATGTATAAGAATTTGAGTAAACCTGCTGTTAGAATGTCTTTCATGGATTTATTGATGAATTCATCTTTTATTTCAAGAGATATTATATAATTTCAAGGTACTGCTTTTGGTGAAAACTTGTCTCATATCTGTTCTCTCACACCACCAAAGTTTGGTTAATAAGTTCTTAGAGACCATCAACTTGGTAACTTAATTTATTAAGTTGGATATGATCCTGATTTCTAACTTGGTATTAGAGTTAGGTCTTGGGTGGGTTGATAGACCAAGTCTTTATCCCATCACTCCTGTGTCTCTGTCTGGGGCCTCTTCACTTGCGAATCCATAGGTTACCAATAGTCCGGCCAGCTCACATTTTGGTATATATTTTTAATTGAATTTATACTAATAAAATAAATTCAACGTGACAAATTTAATGATGTGGCATAATGATATCTGTTTTAAATTATGTTCTTGAAATAATCGGCAAAAATGAGAACTTCCAGCAAGTGGGAGGAGGGTGCTCCTCGTAATGAATGGATTCTAATTTTTAAGGTTCCTTAAAAAAAAAAAAAAAAAAACACCGTTTTTGCTTCTTTTATTTTCTTTCCCTTTTGTGCAATTTGAGTTGAGGTTTTTTTTTTTTCACTATTCATAGAAATTGAATGAAATCTAATGGCAGAGCTAATAATTGGTTTTACCCAAAAGAAAAAAAAAAGGGAAAAAAAAAAAAAAAAAAAACTAATAATTGTACACAATTAGGTAATACTTGTATAGATGTGAGTGCTCAAGAGAAAAAAATTTCTACTTAGGAAGTTAAAGTGAGATTTTATTAATAGTTGACCACATAGTAATGAAGATATTATCATTTGAGAAATTCAATATAAGAGGCCAGTTCATTTTGAAACTGACAGTGCCCTATTGTACAAAGTCATAAACAAGGCCTCTGGTGGTAGATGGACACATTCACCTTTTATTAATGGTGAACATTTAATTCTTCCTTTCATACATGTTTCTAGAAACACCAAGACAAAGTTTCCACAATGGTTTCTTTTTAATGATTTTATGCCCCAATACATCCCACCTATCAAATGGGACAAAGTGAGGAAGAATATTGGCCTAAGAGATTAGATTGTGTCACCTTCTCCCATGGCCCCACAATGGCCCTAGCCTCCCAAAAATCAAATCCAACCAACCATCTTTCTTCTGTTTTTTCCTTTATTATTATTATTATTTTTTTCTATTGCTTTGTTTTCTAGTGTTTATTTAATTCTATTACAATAACCTCATTTATAATTGGTGCACTTTTTGCTAAGGAGGTGAGAAATCAGTACACTTTTTCATCTTCTTTACGAACATATATCTATTATGAGCAGTTTATCCATTAATCATTTGTTGGCATCATAGCATGAGCAAAGTTAGGGCATTTTTAAGAGACTCTTTAAATTTGACTTTTTATCAAATTTGAAAAAATATGCCTGTAATATATCAGTAATTGGCACCTTAAGTGACTCTTCAATTCTCAAAAACTTTAGTAGTTTTGTTCTCTCTCTTTAACTTTGAAGAGAGGGGCTATTTATAGAGCTTTTCATCCAACAAGAGAGAGAGAGAGATCGACCCGTGAATCCCCAAACCCAATTGGAATTTACACTACAAACAACGAAAAAAAAATTTGAAGAGTTTTTTGGAATGAGCCACAAAAAAATGGCCCTTCAATTGCCATTTGGGCCATCGAAGTAAAAATTTAAAATCTCAGTGATGCTCTCAAAGAGGCTGAGTATTTAAGAAGATAGTAATCAACTGGAGAGGGGTGTGGTTTGAGTGGAGATTTTCTGTCTTACTTGTATATACTATTTTTCTGTTCCCTTAAACAAAAATCAACCTTAAAAATCCCACATTTTAATAAATATTCATATTTAAAATTTCAAGGTAGAAAAAGTGATACATAAAAGTAGGATAGAAGATCTCCACTCGTGTCGTTTAGGGTTACTGGTTTTAGTTTCAAAACTCATTACTAGTGTATGCTGCATATTGTACATATAATTGCTATAGTTGATGTTCTTCTAATGTGTATAAAAAATAAAAAATAAAAAATAAAAAAGGAAGAAGAAGATCGCTTAATAGGTAAAAAAAATTAATGACTTTTGTGTAACATAATTTATTACCTTTTATATTCACAGTAAAAGAATAAATTGTGTACTTCTCAACATTTCCCCACCTAGTAGGAAAAAAGAGCAGAAAATGATTGGAAAGAATAGTATTTTTCCAAATAAACATTACAGACACCCCTCCCTTTGCCCATTGTTTCTTATCTTGTACCCAAAAAAGAACAAACCCCTCCCCCAATAATTTTTTCTTTTTTCTTTCAAAAATGAACATATCAAGACTGCAATTCCATTCCGTTTACAATAGAATTTGAGAATTTCAATTATTAGATGTCTAAAAATTAACCCCTATTGGAAAGTAATTCTCGAATACTTCCAAAAATCATGCAAAAACACATGCATTAATTATAGGCTCGTGATTGAAATAGTAGCTTTGTTAGAATGTGACTTGCGCGGACCCATGGAACCGACAGATTACTACATTCTAGCGAAATGTCTGAAAATTGAATTAGGGTTGAAAAGCCCAATGGAAATGTCAATAATAGGATGTTCATTGGCTTCATCCCTACCTTAGTGAGCTTTAAATCTGTAATTTTTTTTTTTCCCTGAGCTCTCTACAATTTAGCAAATTAAATTTCAGCCGCCGAGTAATAAAAAGAATAAAAAATAAAAAAATCGAAAAGTCCTTGAGATTTTCATATTTTTTTTGTCTATTTGTTACGTTAGAAAAGCCCTCAAACCTAGTGGTATAAAATGCTCATACCAAGGATTTATGAGTATTTAACCCAATAAAAAAAAAAATTGAAGAGAAAGCTAATTAATTAACATTATCTTTCTTTTTTCACCCACAAAATTATCATCTTGGATTTCCTTTGAACTATTTCTCTATTTTCCCAATTATCCAAATAAAATTTCTCTATTTTCCCATCTAATTTCAGAATTCTGAATAAATCTCCAATCCCAAATTTGTCCCCCTATTCAGTTGTACAGATTCATGTTTTTTTTTTTTTTTTTGCCAAAATTTTTTAAGTATTTTAAAATAGATGCAGTGCATTTTGGGGAGAAAAGGGACTGTTCCCTATATTCAAAGGACAGGGGGCTCCCCCTCCCACTCAAATGCAGGGTACCCTCTCAGTGAGGATGTTGGGAGCTTAGTGGGATGTCTCACATGGGTCTTCTTACATCTGGTTTTGACCCTGTCATATATTTATTTTTTTTGTCACAAAAAAAAGTATGTATTTTAAATCTATATATGTATATATCTCCTTTTAGCTTTTGATTTTCTTGTTCTTTATCTCATAGATTTGATTGGATTGGAGATTGTAGTGGGAGGAATAAATGGCTTTTAGTGAGGCATGATCCTTGAGACATAGCACTTCTCTGCCTTGGGAGGCAACCTGCCTTTACTTTCTCTTCCTATTAAACATGCACTGCCCCCATTTTTTAAATTGAAAACACCACACTGCCTTTGGTTTCTCCTTCCCATATTCTTAATTTTGTATTCAAATGTGCTCTGTGCGTTAGGCTTCTATGGTTTGTTATTGATTTTTTTTTTTTCAATTTTTTTATTATTGGGTTTGGATTATGTTTGGGAGCTTTATCTACCAAGTTCTTAGCATGTCAGTACAAGAAAAGTATTAAATTTATAAAATTATGAATCCCATTTAATTAAAAAGTTAACCCAATGTAGTGATTTCGACAATATATTTAGTTTAAACAAATTTTAAAATAATGTAAATAATGTGTTCAAAGAAGGTAGAACAGTTAGTCTTGATACTTACATTTCAGAAAGTGGAAGATTTCAAATGGCTAACTACCGGTTAGGTTTTTATGAGCGAACTAATGAAGAGTGAACAATGACCTCACTCCTATCAAAAAATTAGTTCATTGGCAAATTTAAAAAAAAAAAAAAAAAAAATACTAAGATTAGAAGGCCTCTTTGAAGGCACCCAATAATAGTCTTCAAACTCTATGTTAATTAAAAATTGAGTAATGCTATACATCGCTAAAGGTATATATAGCTTCAAGAAGGAAATGATGGTAGTTTTGAAAAATCATCAATGGGTAGTTTTGAAAATTCATAACATTTGTTTCTTGTAGGGATAATGTAGTGATAGCTTGTAGCGATGCATAGTATTTTTTTTATTTTTTTTAAATAACAATTATCTAGTCGGGTTGATTTAATTTATTGATCTACAATGGAATTAGGAAAAGAATTAATGAACTTCAAAGATGCCAAATGGGTAGGTGCAAGTGTACCTAAGCTTATGGTCTCATGCCTTTTAATTTTTTCTGTTCACCTCTTCAAATATAATCTGTGATGTATAATAGAATGGAACCATTTTCTTTATGACTTTATGCTCAATAAGACACAGAACCTGGCTAGACAAATTACAAAGCCCAGATTACAGTTATTTGTCATAAGCCCAGCTCAATGGAAGCCTGATACGAGCCAATTAAGACCAATAAAATAACAAACAGAAGAGGCCAAAATTAATGATATAATTCCAATAAATTAACAAAAATTAAAAAAATAAAATAAGGCGAACTTTGCGTTGCTACAGTGGATAAAAGGTGGTGGAATTTGAATTGGAATTAAGTTGGGCAGCAGATCACATGCATGGTGAGTTCGCTTTGGAATTGTCCACCGTCCGTCCAGGCTACGGCAAAGCTGCCTAATTAGTAATTAGACGCCACAATACGAAACCCTATGCGCGTGTTCGTTTGTAGCTGTGATTGTGACTTGTGAGTGAATCCAAAAGGCATCATGCTAGCTAGGTTGGCTTCTTGGCACTCACTTAGTACCCTATTCATCTAAAGCACCTTTTTCACTGCCTAAAGTTTTCAAGAAGCATATAGCATTCTAGAAAATAAACCTTCTATTTATATTAGAATTAGGAAGAAGAGAAGGTGAACGATAGTGTATCATTGCTTTTTATAATGACAGACGCCCTATTTTTTGATTGATTTCGGATTCGGAATGTCTCATTCCTTTGTCGCCAAGCCAACTCTCACCCTATTCAGGGACGGATTTAGAGTGGGGGCACCTGTCCCCACCCAAAATTTTAAAACCTTTTGAGGTTAATTAAAAAAAATTAGAAATTTCAAATATTTTTAAAATTACCTCCACTATGTTATTTGTAAAAAATCTTTGAAACTTTAGTTTTAGTTTTAAAGTTTAAATATTCTTTTAAAAATTAGAGATATTTAAATTTAATGGGTGTTTAGGTCACACCTGATGGGATCTTTGAGTCTCTCTCCTCTAACTATCTCTTTTAGGGTAAAAATATGGTTAGACAGTTGTAATTATAGATTTTATAAGATTAAATTTGATATTATTAATGAGTTTTTAAGTGTCCTTACATAACAAATAACATGTTAGTCTAAGAGCATCTTTAATGGTATGCCATTTGAGCTACCATTGCCAAAATTTGGCATTGATACCCAAATAAATTACTTCAAAGGTGTATCATTTGAGATACCAAATTTTGGCAATAGACATATAGGGTTGCCAATTTTGGTAACTCAAATGATAATTGTCATTTGTACCATATCATACTTTCCCTTCAAAAAATGGAAAATACCAAAATATATTATTATTAATGTGTTAGAGCACATATATGACAAAATTTGGCACTGATCCATTTGGAACTATTTCAGGTGCCAAATTATGACATCAGCATATCAAATGATATGAATGCATTGAAAATACTCTAATAGCACGTATTTCCCCTTTTAGGAAAGAGAGACTTCATATTTGAGCATATGAAAAATGCATTGATATTCATATGCTAAGGTAGGGATAGGTTGTTATCGTTTGAGGGGGGGGAAAAAAAATTGCCCCGCATTGATAAAATCCTAACTCCGCCCCTAACCCTATCTACTATTCGGAAATATGAGCTACACCATTATTTAAGACCCTAATATTAGTTTTAGTCGTTAAAAAATGTCATGTTAGATGCACTCTTAGAACTATTTGAAAGACACAAAAATTTTGTGAATCGAAGATAAATTTGTTATTATTTTTTCAATAACATAAAATATCTCATGTCTTTTTTTTTTTTTTTTTAAATAAACATAGGGTATCTCATGTCTACTGTGACTGAAATTTGGATTCAGACTAATCCTTAATGTGAGATCACTTATAAACTCCATCCATGTGATCAATAGTCAAGGTGTGAAGGCCGGTTTGATCATAATATTTCCGCCTCATAGGATGTCATCCTCGACTGCAGGAGCTGCCCCAATGTTAGATCTCGATTTCAATATCCTTTTTTTTAAGTCCTTTTTCGTTTTAGCAAATTTGTTAAGTTTTGCATAGAAAATAAGGTATGAACCTAGCTTTTTTCCCAAACCATCCAGGAGTTGATTTACTTAAAGATTATAGAAAAATACTAAGTGGATCAAATTTTTAATCAAAATTTTTAAACCAAATGATGTGTTAGAATAATACAGTCTTGACTTCAGAATACACATAAATCAAGACTGTATTATTCTAACACATCATTTTATTTGAAAATTTTGATTCGAGATTTGGTACATCTAACATTACTCAAAATCATATAACACCGAGAGACTTAACCTAACATGATTGAACTTTCAGAATTTTCAAGCCCAACCCAAATCCCATCATTATTGGAGTGGAGATTTTCTGTCTCACTTTTTATGTATCACTTTCTGTCCCCACTCATAAAAGTCCACATTGAAAATTTAAAATATAAATATTTATTAAAATGTAGAATTTTCAAGATAGACTTTTGTGAAAGGGGACAAGAAGTGGTACATAAAAAAAGGGACAGAAGATCTCCACTCTCATTTTCGGGGGTAATATTCAACTAAATTTGCAAATTGATCTCCTACAACTGAATTGAAAATAATCAAGGTCGTTTTTTCAAATCCAGCTGTTATGTAAACAAGACATTAACTCAACCTCAAGATTGTGAATTCCAAAACCCGTCTCTACTCAAGCCCAAACCCACATATTTATATTATTAGGGACTAGTAGTACTTTGATGAATTCAGACAATTAATTACCTTATTATGTTTTAAAATTGATTTAATTTTTTTTATGTGTGACGTGGACAGCCACTTAAGATGGTAAGATACAAAATGTGTTGACCACGTAGATTACATTCACGTGTCAACTGATGACGGATAGCGACGTCATCGTCGTGCCTAATTGTTAAAGACCACCGCATGTCAGATCTTCACGTGGGTTTCCCATGCATTCTATGACACTCTCGCTCTATCATCATGGAAAAATTTACAGGTTGGTTGCATAGAAATTCCATCAAATTCAACTCTAATGCCGACACGCGTATTAATTAAGGGCACTGCTGGATCTCCACAGTACCTTATTTTTTTTTTATTTTTTTTTTTGGTAATAATAGTTTGTGCTGTCCCGCTCCTGATCTCCGCGTTCAATCGTAACCGAACCAGCGGGTTGTCCGGTTTTAGTGGTGCATGTGTCGCGAATTGACCTGAGAAACATGGAATTCTGGTTCCCCACCACCAATCATGGTCCCAATTCTAAACGCCAAGGTTTATCGACAACAACCATCTCTCTCTTTCTCTCTCACTCTCTTTCTCTCTCTAGATTTTTCTCGACAGAAACTCTTCCCGAATGTGCAATTGTCGTTACTATACTGTCTGCAGTCTCTTGGTTTCGGCCGGATATTTCATTGCAATTCTTAGTATTATGCGATTTCAAGAACTGGTGCTAGCCCAGATGGCATGAGTTGAGTTATGGATTATTGGTCACGTTGTATATTAATTAATTGTATTATCTGATGTTCTTATCTCTGGAAAAAGAAAAAAAGCCATGAACGCTCTTTCATACAAGTGCCATTTCTTATCTTCTTCCAGACATATTATATCACAAAAAGAGAGCATCAAACTGTATAATTAAGAGTATCTATTCACCAGTTGTTATTATTTATAAAATGGATTACAATCCTAAAGAGGATGACAATTAGAGGTGAATATCAAGACAATGCACATAAAACAGTGTGTCTTTACAGACCCAGATACATATATATAAATATATATATATAGTAGCACCACTAGATCAACAAGTGCTACAATTATGGTTCAGCTAAATTAATCCTCTCGATCTACATCACCTAATAATAAATTAATTAAGCATCTGCATAATGCTGAACATGGTGTCCAACATGTTGATATGCTTTCCCCATAGGAAGATAACTCCCATTAGACATCGCCACCGGAAACCCTATACCGCCAGCTGGCCTATTAGCTGCAGCTCGTTCAAGAGATTGCACTTGGGTCTTCAAAAACTTCACATAATGAATTGCTTCATCTAACATAGAAGCAGTATCCATTTTGGTACCTCCAGGTACAAGTCTTTGAAGTATCCTAATTCTTTCACTTATTCTCTCTCTCCTATGCCGTGCCGCCACACTTTGTGGGTCTTTAGATATCTTCACGTTCCTCCTTTTTGGTGGCTTCACGGATTCTGGGTCTATATGAATTGGCTGCATGGCCGCTATTCTAAAAATCATCTCTCTCATCGCCGCCATCGAATTACGCTTCTGGGACGGCATAGAAAATGTGCTCGGACTCGAAATCTCTCCTCCTCCTCCACTAGTACCTCGCCACCTGCTGGCCGCTGCCGGAGTTGAATTGGATAAGAAAGGTGGTGCAGTTGGGTCTTGAACTGGGGTACTATTTGAAAATGATATATTGGATGGTAGGTTCATAAATGTAGGTGTAGAAGAAGCAACATGTGGAATATTATTAGCAAAAATTTGTGGCATAGCACCACCAATATTATTATTATTATTGGTGCTACTATTACTACTACTGCCTCCTCCACCGGCCAAGAACCCCATCGCTGGTAATTCGGCCATATCGGTAAATGTTCCGGCGAGTTCAGTGAGCTTGTCCATCTGCATCATCATCATCTCCATCTGATCTTCGGTTGCAAACTTTAACTGGTCAATATCCATGGCTTATTATATCACTCTCTTTATAAAGAGAACCCTAGGGAGAGGGGGGAAAATGATAAGAGAGAGTAGAAAAACAAAGAGAAAAGTATTAAAAAAGCTGGTGATAACTGAGAAACTGATGGACAGAGGGATGGGTAAGGCAAAGAGAAAGGTGTAGACTTAGAGTTTTATCAGAATTTGCAGTGAAGGAAAGAAATATAAGGGTAAGGTGAAGAAGTGAAGGCAAAAGAATAAAATAGTGATATCGGGAACAGACTATCTTCTAGCAGGAAGACTATATATAACAAATGGTTGAATATATATATATATATATATATATATATATATATATATATATATATATTAATGCTTCTCCAATTTCATCCATTTTATTATCACAAATTTGTTGGGCTTTTTTTTTTTTTTTTTTGCCTGCTCAAGTTGTGTGCTTTATTCTGAAACAATCTTCTTTTATGGTACAGATAAAAAGTTAAAAATTCGTGTAGGATGATTGCTCCCCGGAAGAGCATCATGGAGCATGCTTACTGACTCATTTTGATCTGGACCATTAAAATTGTGGGTCACCTTTAATATGGGAAATAGATCAATGGTCAGATCTAACCAAGGGACCCAAGGGAGTATTTTAAAATTTTAACCCATCTTATCTAAAGCTAACACTTAAAGGGATTAAAAGATGTTACATTTTGAGATGGATGTGGCCCTACCATTTGAAGGGTTCAGATCTACCAACTGTTCCAGGGGTAGCATATATAAATGCTTTTGGTGGTGCATGAATCATTTTTTCTAAAGAATTATTTTTTTATTTTATTTTATTTTTATACATAATTTTTGGATTAAGTTTATTATAAAATATACTTTACGTAAAGTTGCATATGATAAGGTCAATTACGTAATAAATTTTGAAAAAAACGATCATTGGATTATGTACACATTTTCTATGAATTTCATATTCACCAAAAATTACACTAATCCAACGGTTGTTTTTTGAAAACGGTGACTAAAAAATTGTGATTTTTTTGTTCTATAAATTGTCACTAGTTCTTTTCAGTCGATTTTTTAATTCTCCGACCGTTGGATCACAGTAATTTTTTATGAACATGAAATTCATAAAAAAAAAATATCTAATCTAACGATTAATTTTTTAAAATGTATTCCATAATTAATACTATAAAAATCACCTTACCCAATTTCACATCCAATGCGCCCTAAATTTTAAGAAGATTTATTTTATAAAATATTGCATATAGTGGAACTGTGGAAGTCTTAACTTTACCTTAAAATTAACTTTCTTTAAAAATCCTGAAACCCCACCCAAATGACAGGAGTCAGAAGTCTCACCAGACCTCTTTAAATGAGATACTTTTTCTGGTCGGCGGTGAGAATCCGGTGCCGTTAGAAACATAGTAATTGGCACGTGGCGATGGTTAAGAGGGTAGAAAGGTACGGAGTAATTGTAATGTTCGATTTATCCAGAAAGAATGCAGCTACAGCGTAAACCACCCTCTTCTGCTCATTGTAGGGGAACGCTTTTCGAGGTGGATCAGGTTCTGATGCAACAACTGTTTCTTGTGCTGGATTGCTAACGAACTTACCAGGGAGTGAACTGGACCTTACTTCCTTCCTTCCTTTTACGAGCGTCAATTGTCAAACCCCTCTCTCTCTCTCTCTCAGTTCTCACTTGGTCAACAAACAAAATTAACGACTATTTTTTATCGTTCAAATGAATTTGTTGTATAATTATTGAGACCCATTTACATTAGCTTATGCTAAAATTATTTTTGGAGAACTATTTAAAAATAAAAAATTATATTCAAATCATATCTTCGCGTATCAATATTATTTTTATACTAAAAGTGACTGTGGTGAAAGTTGTGATTTTCTAACTTTTGCCACAATCACTATTAGTATAAAAATTATGCCATGCATCCTATTATCCTTTAAGTTATTCAAAAGTGATTATCATTTATCTTCTTAAATCAAGTAAAATTTTAAACTTCAAAAATAATTCTAAAAAAGGCTATTACAAACAGGCTATTCTAAAAAAAGCTATAAAAAAAAAAAAAAGCTATTCTAAAAAAAGCTCTTACTATATTTGATATTATAGAATCAAGTTTTATATTAAAATTCATGAATTACGTACCTTTGGTTTTCAATTTTAATTCTCATTCATGTACACAGATGATTCTCGTTCTTAAATAAAAAAAAAAAAAAAGAATTTATTTAAAAATATGAATTTATTTATAAAATTATATTTAAAATATAGTAAAACAATTCAATTTACACGAGATTATTTTCGATTTACATCCTAAATTATTTTCTCCTTACACTATTAATACATATAGTGATCGATTCAAACACCAGACTTAATTTAGGGATTGATTCATCTACGGATGAAATTCCTAAAGTAATAATTCATAATGTAAATTGTGCAATAAAAAATTTTTATTAGAAAATGAATCAAAAGAAGTTAATCTCTGAATAAGTTTAAAGCTCTAATTACTCGTAGCTTAAAAACTTTCAGGGTTTATTTGTACTGTGAAAAATTTTAAATTTATTTTTTTCCATTAGTGAAATTTTTTTTTTTTTTTTTTAAAAATCATGTTCACAAGTGAGAATAAAAATATGTTCTTTTAAAAACTAAGTACAATAAGTGTAGAATATATATATGCTATTATGAGGCCCACCTTACGCAAGGTTGTGTAAGGTCGCCTTCATATGGCTAATTTTATATGTCAGTTCGTAAAAGTAACCGTTGGATTAGATGTCCATCTTCTGTATATCATGTCTGCAAAAAATCACAGTGATCTGACGGTTGGTTTTTGAAAAAAGTCATTGTGAAAATGTGTAACTCATTTTAAGTTTTGAAAATTAAAAATTAAAATTATTTTCAAATATATTGTAAAATCTAATCTAAAAAGTAATAAGAATAAAAACTTTCGCATATAATTTTTTTTTTTTTTTTATCTTTAATCTTTATCCTAAATTCATATTATTTTTTACCTACGTTTCTCATTTTAATTTTTTCAAACATGACGATGAGAGTACATAATGAGATGATGTAGATGTTGATATTTTGAATAACAAAATAGTCATAATTTAAAATAATCATAATTTTTTACAAAAATATTTTTTAGGAAACAACGTTAATTGGACACTATAATTTTGGAAGAGTATGCTATTTATAAGAAGTATATGTCTAATTCAACAGTGTATTTTTCAAAATTTATGTATATTTTTTTATCTTTAATCTTTACCTTAAATTCATATATTATTTTTTACCTTTGTTTTTCATTTTTAATTGTTTTTTTTTTTTTTTCATGACGTTTGGATCCCAAGCTCTGGGTCCAGCGGTGGACCCCAATGTGCACATAATGAGATGATGTAGACGTTTATGGGGACGTATAGGGTGAATTAAGAGTGTTAAAATATATGAGCAGACAGCGGACCTCTTGCAAAACGACAATATTTATTTCGGTACAAGACAAACACTCCCTTAATTGCCCCCATCTCCCCCCACAGCGTTTATGTATATATACTCTACTCAGAACAGTAGACTGTTCGCAGGTCCGGCCCTAAGATTTTGGATGCTCTAGGCGGACTCCTAAAATATTGCTCCTACTACATATCGACTAAAAAAAGGCCTGTAAAAATTTAGTTATTTATTCTTAATTTCTCATGATCTAAATGTACAACAATCAATTCACAAAGCGCGTTCTCAATAGGCTCACCTCGAACCTCCTATCACTGATTTACCATTATATATATATATATATATATATATATATATATATATATATAAGAAGCTAAAACCTGTAACAATCAAATCAGAAAAAAGATTTTCTATAGGCCCACAATTACAAATATAATTAAAATAATAAAAAAGATATACAACAATCAATTCACAAGGAAGGTTTTCAATAAGCTCATCCCGAACCTTATATCATCATTACAAATACAATAATTCTTTTTGTCCACTCTTTTTATCATCTCTTGTGCATTTGACTAACTTGAAAGTTCAATAAATTATTTTGAAAAATTGACTGTTGGATTTGATGCTCCACTTATTTGTATTAAGAATACAAAAAATCACATTGATCCAATGGTTGGTTTTTCAAAAAATAGACTGTGATAGTTTTTCACAATTTTTTCATTATATTTTACTATTTTTTTCAAAATTGCAAAAACCGACCATTGAATCAACGTGATGTTTTGCATTCATGATAAGTATAAGTGAAATATCAAATCCAATGGTGGATTTCTCGAAATTACTGTTCCAAGTTGGTCAGATGCGCGCACAAGGAAGACAAAAAGGGAGGACGAATGAAATTTTCCTTACAAATATATCAAACAAATAAACAATCAATTCACAATGAGAGTAATTTTCAATAGACTCACCCGAAACCTCTTATCATCATTACAAATATATCAAACTAATAAACAAGATTTGATTACAACTTTTGAATATAATTCCATTAAAATGAATATAATTCAACTATATTTTTCATAAATGTGTCAAACATACATAGAACAATGATACCAAGAAATTAACAAAAATTATATTCTAAAGAAAAATGTAACAACAAAAAATAGATGTTAAATAATAGAACATATATAGTATATTGGGGTTTGGCCCTTTGAACGGTCCTTGAATAAAAATTGATTGTTTAAGTATTATATCACTTATAAGACCAAATTTAATGCCCCTAAATTTTACTGAAAAAATGGATGCCCAAGGCTGTTGAGTGCAGGCCTTGACTGTTTGTACAGTGTAGTTAAGATGATGGTTTGTTGCTAGAGGATAACAAGGGTCTAGTAGAGGCAGTGTAATCCATGCAACGTTTAGGATCCACTGTATATAGTTGCATGTAAAAATTAATATAATATAATGTAGCTACCAAATGTACTGCAGATTTCATATATATATATATATATATAGTCCCGTTCCCGTGCCTACTTCCTTATATGAGAATTTGATCTTTTGGCCAATGTAAAATGGGTATTTTGAAAAACTGACTATTAGATTGAATATTCTCCCTATATATGACAGGCATGCCAAAAATCACAGTGATTTGACCGTCGGTTTTTGAAATACAGACTGTTAAGCATTTTTTATTTTTTCACCGTTTGTATTTTGGAAACCGACAGGCAGATCACTATGATTTTTGGCATACCTGTCATACATAAGGAGAATATTCAATCCAACAGTCAGTTTTTCAAAATATCCATTTTAATTTGGCCAAAATACCAAGTCCTCATATAAGGAAGTACGCCATAGGAATATTACTCTCTCTCTCTCTCTCTCTCTATATATATATATATATATAGCTGATCCCTTCCCCACTGTCCGGAATGA
>JAESVK010082602.1:4297-30443 GCA_017140935.1 Hamamelis virginiana
TGAGTGCTCCAAGAATCAGAGATTCACGTAGGTGAATCTGACATGTTATGTGTTTATGGAGGAGATATATAAAGAGAGATTGAAACATTAAATGTAGGAACTCAGAGAAATAGAAAATTAATTTTTTGTGTTTGGCTTGAAGCATTCCCCTGCTTATAGTACTTTGTCTCTTCATAAGCTCCCAAACATTAAACGTAGGAACTAAGAGAAATGGAAAATTAATTTTTTGTGTTTGGCTCGAAGCATTCCCCTGCTTATTGTTGGAAAAATTTGATTGAAATATTTAGAATTTGGATAATATTGTGTGTAAATAAATTAATTAAATAAATCATACAAATAATATTAGCAATCCAGAATATACGTATGTTGTAATATATGTATATTAATTATGTATTACACAGAATCATATACCAAGTAGAAAACAACTACTTAATCAATTAGATAAGAAGAAGATAATTAATTAGGGGTGTACATCGGCCGGTTTGGTCGGCCTATACCTCATTTTATGAACCAAACCAATCACATTGGTTTGAGGAAAATGAAAACTATTAGGGACTGTGACACTCATCATAACCAACCAAAATAGGAGATGTTTTTCGGCTTGGTTCGGTCGGTTTAATCGGTTTTAATAGACGCTAATTTGAAAAATAAAAATAAAAATCAAGTTAAAGGAGCGAGATTCTAGAACTCTTTCTAAATACTGGAGCAACAAAGATAAGAATAAAGAGTAACAAAAAAGACACTGCAACACAAACTGTGATGTAGAACTTTCTAGAATCATATCATCAAGTACATGATAACCAAATGAAACCAACCTACAACGTACTAAATGCAGAAGCCAAGCGTAACCCAAAAAAAAAAAAAAGGACACTAGAAGCTCAGAAGCCAAGCGTAACAAATGTACATAAACCAGACTAGGCTACACCACACTCAGTGCAACACAACAACTTCATCAGATACTATTTAACTTAAAGGTTGAGTTATGCAATACAAAAAATTTGATATCAAAAAATGTACATAAACTAAAAAATTAGCTTTGCAACATATATTAGATGGTTTAATCTGGACATATCAATGCAATTATTAGCAGTGCATGTTGCTTCGTTGGCATAAAAATAAAACCCAACTATTTACTGTATTAGTGTATTTTTCCTGGCGAGTCAAGCTAATTTGCTTAAATTCATATCTAGCCTCAAAAGTTCAACACATTTCATTAACTAAATCAAAATACATAATTTTCTCTGGAAAATAACAATTCAACAACAAACAACAAAAGCCCATAATATTTAAAAAATATTTATAGCTTTTTAAATACCTGGTTTGCAACTGCCTTTGCCATCCGGTGCACCTCATTCTTCACGACAGATTTTAGAAGCAGAAGAGCAGGTTTGTTCTGTTTGTTGGTCTTCGTAGTTGTAAGCACCACAAAATTATCTTTGCCAACAGGTTGAATGGTAACAGTTTTCTTGTTTGCTAACCCTATTGCCCATATCAAAAAGTAAATTTAGTGCCAAAAAATGGAACCCAAATGACTCCTAATCCATGAGAACTTAAGTTTACAAACCATAACCCTAAATTTAGTCACTGAGAAATTGGACAGAAAGACAAGCAAAGGAAAAGTGGGGATTTACCGGCCGGAGAGGATCACCGGCTGACTAGTGGTGAGACGGTGAGGCAGCTGATTGGATGAAGGAGGCCATGAGGGAGTGAGGCAGAGTCGCAGAGAGCCAGAGAGGAGATATCGTGAGGATTGAAATGTCTCAAAATGAAATTAGGGCATATCTTAAGTGATGCATTCGGCCAATTCGGTGCACCGGTCGGTTCTCAAAAGCCATACCGAGAACCAAACCATTTTGACTGGTTTTTTCATTCCCTAAACCGTTGAAAACCATTATAAATTAAAAACCAACCAAATAGGCCGGTTTGGTTTGGTTTTGGTCCGTTCAATCGATCCCGGTCGGTTCCTGAACACCCCTATAATTAATATTAGAATAAGAATTCTATTAAGACTAGAATTTTATTCAAGTAACCAATAGAACATAAGATAAATAAAAGAATATATTCAATATGAAAATTATCACTTACCTGTTGTCCACATAAGAGAAATATAGAAACTCCATATTGCAGAAATTCAAAAACCTACGTTAGTTTTTATCAAGGCTAGTGTTTGACACTGTGTCCTTAAGACAAATTTCGTCCCTCTTATTGGTGCTTAAAGTTTCTCAGACATCTGCCTCCTAGGATACAATGATCAATGCTTGAATAAGAAGCACAACAATCTTCAAGCACGGCGAACCATAATATGCATATCTCTCTCTCGAAATGCAAACTAACAGAATGGGTGCAATTATATATTCAAATGACTTTGCATGTGGCCTATTTATAGACTTAAAGGTGCCTTTACAGATTGACATTATGAATAGACACAACTCTATGTATGGACACCATGAATAGACATAACTCTATGTAAGGACACAAAGAATAGACGCGACCCTAAAGAACAGTCACGACTTTTTAACACAATTTTTATTCAAAATATAACACTTATATTTCTCTGTCTCTTCATACGCTACAAAAGTTGCAGGCAAGCATTGTGGAAGCTTTGCTCTGCTTTCAGCATAACAGAGTTGACAATCACTATTAGAGAGGTAATTCAAGCACTGTCCGAGGCCACACACTCTGTTCGAAATATTTGGGTGTTGAAATCACATTATTTAGATATATAAAGAGCTCCATTAATTGGATTATAAGAAAAAAAAAATTTATTTAATTAATTTTTTGTTTGGTTGATTGGAAAAATATAAGAAAAAGAAAGATTTTTTTTTTTTTTGGCGTAGTGACCTGTGTTTCTGGCGTATTGACTTGCATTTTCCAGCGTAGTAACCTGTGTTTCCAGCGTAGTGACCTGCATTTTCCGGCGTAGTGATATACATTTCTGGCGTAGGGAATTAACGTAGGTCATTACGAGGTGTGACGTAGTGAACCCGGGGGTTGGGGGTGTAGGTGGCGTTGAATGTTGTTAGAAAGGAGGGATATTTTTGTCCAATTTATGTTAAAAGGACTTTTGGAAAAAAAAAATATGTTAAGAGAACTTTTGACTTAAAAATCTTCTAAATGAAGACTTTTAGCCAAATTCTCCTAAACGAAAACACAAAGCAGGCCCGGCCCATTACGGAATGGTTCGGTTCGGGTCAGGCCGCTATCGACTGGATTGTTTTTAATATGGTACTAAAGTTTAATTTAATAAAATTAAAGGACTAGCCCATAAAATTTCGATATTCACATGGGCGACTGGAAAGTTCAAAGAATCTTGCCCATAGGCCACTTCTCCAGTCTATATGACACAACGCCTCTCTCTCTCCTCTCCCCCTTCTCCGTCTCGCCATGGCTATGCCTCAGCATCACTTTCAACAACTCCATCAACAACACCAACACCAACACCAACACCAATCCAAACCCTCAAGGTAAGTCTCACATTTTTTTTTTATTATCTTCAAAACCCTAATGATCTTGAATATATGTTCTTTATCATATTCTGTAATCTTTCATCATCATCATCTTCTGATTCATATCCTGTTCTTTTGTTTTTCAGAAATTTATACACAATCGATAGTCAGATTTCGCCGCAGGTCGCCTATTTTAACGCGGCTAATTTCACAGATCAGTCTCAGCATCCTCCATATATCCCTCCGTGTAAAATCTCTCATCTCCACCTTTTTCCTCTTTATGCTTTCTTTGTTTGCTTTCCGAGAAACCCCAGGAAGAAAAGAGAAGAAAATTGGAACTTTATATCTACAATAGTTTTGGTTTCCCGAGAAAATGAAAGAATTAACTCAACTAAGTCATTAACAATATCTTGGCTAAATTAAACAATTTTCGTTTTTTGTAAGACTCTAAACTGCAGGATATACCATTTTTCGGTTTTTAGGGCACGAAACTGCAGGAAACGTAAAGTCGTATCTCTTCTTTTCATTGTCCTCAATTTTTTCGGCGACCAAACACCACCTCATTTTTGTAAATGTTCTCTTTCTCGGCGGCGACCAAACATCTTCTCATTTTTTGTTGTTTGTTGTTCTAGTTCATGTGGTTGGGTTTGCACCCGGTCCGGTCCCTGCAACGGACGGCAGTGATGGCGGAGGTGATTTGCAATGGAATTACGGGTTGGAATCAAAGAAGAAACGATTGAAGGAACAGGATTTCTTGGAGAACAACTCACAAATAACATCTGTTGATTTCCTGCAACCGCGATCAGTGTCGACAGGATTAGGTTTGTCTCTCGATAATGGTCGTGTGGCATCTTCTGGTGACTCGGCTTTACTTTCGCTCATTGGCGATGACATTGATCAAGAGCTGCAGCGACAGGACGCTGAGATTGATAGACTTCTCAAAGTTCAGGTATGATTTTATGAAAAAGACTTAATGTAGCCTGTTGAGTAATTATAATTAAATGGGAGATTTGGAATTAGTTTATTATTTCCCTGGTTGTTTGGTTTGAAAGAAAAGGAAAATCTTTAAAATTGCTTAAGAAAGGAAGTTATGTCACTTTGAGACATGGGCAATTAATATGCAGATACATTAGTATTTTGGTTATTTGGGTTTTAATTCAAATGATGATTATTTGCTGTTGTGGAGCTCTCTTGATCATAGTGTTTGGCTTTACCATAACTGATCATTTTAAGATTCTGATTGATTTACAAGGTGGATAGAACAGTTTCTGAATTTAATACATGAACTAATTTTTTGATAATACCCATATCGTTTGTAAATGATTGATATGTTGCATGTATTTGGGTTGTATGACAGTCATACCGGTTGGGTTACAGATTGATAGTTGTGGTTTATGAAGCGTTTGATAAATGTTCGCTCAGTGAATTAGTGAAGTAAGTTAAAAAGAAAAAAACCGGATAGAATCAAATGAACTGGATTCCTTATCCAACATGCAAATTTCTAACTTGTATTCATATGTGATGTTATTTTTTTAATTATTATTTTTTGTCAGGTGGAGGAGGGACTCCAGTAGTTTAATTCAGAAATTTAACTCAAATTAGTGACATTGAAGTGCCCTTATCATTTGATTATTTGTACATTATCAAATAATTTGTTTCTTCTTTTATTTTGGCTTCAATAGGGGGACCGATTGAGGCGAGCAGTCTTAGAGAAGGTTCAGGCAAACCAACTCCAAACTATATCACATGTGGAAGAAAAAGTCCTTCAGAAACTGCGTGAGAAAGAAGCAGAGGTGGAAAACATCAACAGGAAGAATTTGGAACTTGAAGAGCGAATGGAACAGTTAACTGTGGAATCAGTTGCTTGGCAACAACGGGCCAGATACAATGAAAACATGATCACTGCCCTTAAATTCAATCTTCAGCAAGTCTATGCACAGAGTAGAGATAGTAAAGAAGGTTGTGGTGATAGTGAGGTAGATGATACAGCTTCTTGCTGCAATGGTCGTGCCATTGATTTCCACCTGCTTTGCAAGGAGAACAACGATATGAAAGAGTTGATGACTTGCAAGGTTTGCGGAGTCAATGAAGTGTGCATGCTTTTGTTACCTTGTAAGCATCTCTGCCTGTGTAAAGATTGTGAAAGTAAGCTAAGTTTTTGTCCCCTGTGTCAGTCCTCTAAGTTTATTGGCATGGAGGTCTATATGTAATGGGAAAATATGAAAGCTCTAATGTGATGCTAAAGTTATATGCATTGTTCTTGTCATTTTGATGATTGCTTCTTTGTTGTTAACTTGTGCTTTCTCTTTTGGCAATTTTTCTAGATGTCTTGCATATTGAGAGTTATGTGCATCTCTTCCTTAATTTGTCTTATTAATTACAGAAATTGTATTTCTTTGTTTTGTGTTATATATTGTTTCTAGTAGTTTCGGAAATGCATAGGCTGTAGAGTAATTGTGTCTGGTTTCCATACTGAAAGTAGTCATCAGCTAGCGCTGATGTTCATGGATTAGCAAAATTTAAAGTTATGCGTGGTTTCTATTCTAGGCAGAACTCGTGGAACATTGCTCTTAGATGGCCTAATAAAAGCTGTATCCCAATATAATGGCCAGCAATGACAATGAGTATAGGAGTGAAAACAGAAGAGGAAAAAACAGAGAAGGTTTATCTGTTGGCTGTAATATCTGAGTTTATAGTGATATTGTATCACCGGGCTGGCAGATTTGTACAAATATAATTAAGAACCTTGATGCAATTTTCACTGTATTTAGTTTTATTGTTGGTATTTTTTTTGGGTTTCTATTTTAAGTTATATTTTATGATAATTTTATGAGTTCTTTAAGGAAGCCAGTGTTATCTTCTTGAATTAACATCAGGGTTGTTTACTTTTATTTAGGCACAATGCTTACTATACCTATAAATAATAACATAAGAAGTTATATTTGGATACCAATTACTTCATGAATACAGATATTGAGTGCAATGATATGCAATAAATATCTATTATGATCTGTGGCTTGGTAGAAAGCCCAGCTGTAAGCCTGTAACGAGTAACAGGGAAAAGTGTTGAGTATGTGCCAGATAATAATTACAATGCACAAATTTTTGCGTGCCATTTCTGTGTTCAAGGAATTGAAGTCTTATACTGCTAAATATAAATTTCTCATATACTTACTAATCTTAGATCAGTTTTAAGCTGTTTATTTATTCAAACTGGTGTAAACTTGTGATTTACTTCATCATGACGACGTGGACAAAAAAAATTGATTATGTTACATCATGAATTTCTCATCTATATTTGTAGAGAGCTTGGTTGTAGCTTGAAATAGAAGAGTTTAATATGTTCTATATAATTCTTTGTATGATGAAATCTGTACAGTCCGTTTTATTTATTTATTTATTTATATTATAAATAAAGTGTTAAAATGTGATTGTTTCACTGTGAAGATGTATTCGTTATTAGCAAATTGCATTTCAGCATGGTGAGATTACTCATTTATGTCTTCCTAGTCAAAATTTGGTACTAATGGAATGCTTGATTGATTTATCTCATTTCCCTCATTGTAAAGCTCGTTCTTCTGTTGAAGTATTGATCTTTATTATTTAGAACATGAGAACATTAAATAGTAAATTTCTCTTTTAAATTAATGTTATTAGGCTGCTTTTATAAATAAAAGCACCAAAGGCATTCAAATGTTTGTGATATTTGATATGGTTTGATATTGAACTCAGGAAATCGGTTAAAGCATTGTTTTTAAGTAATTTTGTTTATGAGATGTAACGTTGTTTAAGGAGAAAGACAAATGATCGGTGGTTGTCTGAATGAGGGGGGATGGCAGCTGGTTCTTGCAGAATACTGTGGTGGAAGATTGTATCTCAGTAAGCTGTAGTGGTTTAAATACAAATGTATCAAGGTTTCTCAATAACGACTTTAAGAAAAGCAGAAATTGTAGAGTGAATGAGAATTAATGAACATAAATGAGAGAGTGGATTCCCTCTGCTAGAAGACTAAAACAAGTAAATTGTTTAAAATTTCCAATTAAACATTTTTAGTTGGATAAGAAAGTCACTGTTTGTCGTTATGATAGAACTTGCAAGACCATAGGACGCAGAGGTTAATTGCAACTTCCTAATCTAAGAATATGTAAATAACATTTTGGAAGCCGAACAGAAATCCTATGACAGCTTCCTAAATAAACTCCAACTTCCTAAAATTTTGTAGCCCTAATATTTGAAAATTTCACACATCCATTCTTCTTAGATGAGCTGAGACACATTTTGACTTGCTGCTTTATCTGTTTTGAAGCATTTCCAGTCCTCCAATCTAAAATCAGAACTGAAACTTGATTGCTGATGGGTTACCTCCAAAAATTCCATTAATGATCTTTTTGGGCTGAGGCCATTGCATGGATTGGTATTTGTTATAACGATCTAGTGTTTTGGACTCATTGAAAAAGAGGATGGATTATATAGAGAAAATGTAGAGGATGGCACGTTTAGGAAGCAAGAAGGGCGTTCCTTTACTGGCCCTATCCTTTGTCTAGGTGTGTGATAATGATTTAGATGTACCCCATAATATCCTTTCAATTAGAACTTAGAACTCAAGTGAGGCATCTTTAAATTGGCCTGTTTTAGATGGATGCTAGGATTTGCTAGGTTTCTAAGGCAGATTTAAGTTGATGTTTTAAGATTCGAGAAGGTACTGTCATGAGAACTGTTTTACATATAATGTGTGTTGATCATATAAAGCAGTAGCAAAATATTTGAATAGACCGTTTCCTCTGATGAAGTATATCCATGATACAGGATAGGTCACTAAGTCTCCTTTTTTGGGTCCTGATTGATCACATGCTCTAGGACAGAATGGTTTATGCTGAATTGCGAGTGTGAAAAGAATGAGACGTAAGCAAGTGCTATTCAGTGGTTATTACTTTTTTAGCCAGCATCGAGGACCTTTTAGAATTAATTTGTGGATGTTTGTAATTGTTGTGTATTATGACTGGAAGTTAAAGTTTGTAATGATGGTTTAGTTTCGTGGATCTATATATTGGGAAGGCTGGATAGCTAGCGTTTTGCTTGTCTAATGGAGTAATGGTGTTAACTTAGTACCAGTATAGTGACACTTTCTGTCGGTACATCGACTTGTCTAATTTTCTTGGTGATTTACTAAGTTGTCAGAAGTGATTACGGAGTATAAGGTTTTGTGGTCTCTCATTTCGTGCTACATCTCTATGTACTATTTTAGTCTCTTTTAACTTGCACAAAGGAGTGATTTCTTCTGTCCAAAAAGGTTGCAGAAAGCAGTGTGCATTCAGTTCTTAGGGTACTGAGACACAGAGTCAAGAAAATGGTAAATTTCAGGGCTAAGTTTAATGTTGAGGTCATTAGGTCTTTTATATAAGTACTATATTACGTGCTTGAAATCATAAGTGAAGGTCTTCAGATTTCCATTGCCATGAAGTGATCTTGCCTGACCTCTGCATGTGGCATCATTGCTGCATTTGACTTTGAAGCCTCCAAGAAGTTTCTTTGTTTTTAGACTCTGTTGTATTTGGGTTCAAGTTTAACAACTGTTAGCACATTCTTATAGAGGAATAGGGAACAAAAATAGTATTTTCTCTATCAACTGAAGGTCATTTGTTGATCATTTTCCATTTGACTCTGCAGCATAATAACTTATTCAGCAAAATGTGTTGATGAACTTAGATTACTGTTGTGGTGAAGTTTGTAGAGAACACCACACAACAAGTGCCCATGGATTGAATAGCTAGGGCTTGTGGTATTTGTAACGTGGGGAATGTTGGTATTTGATATCAGGTCTTCTAGGCATGACTATGTTCAAACAACTATGCTTATCAACATGGCCCTGCTTACCTTTTCTGTTAAAATATAATAGAGTGAGAATGGGAAGTGTGTATTTGTGGGCTTTTTTCTTTGTTGATTAAAGATAAATTATCTTTTATAGGTAACACCTTAAAATAAAGCACTTATTGAATTCATTTCTATTTGAAAGTTAGCTTGACGAAGTGAAGCAGGACTGAGGGAGGTAGTTGCAGGCTAATCCAGTCTTAGTATTAATGATTATTAAAATCCTGTTTGGATGCATTTTGTTTTTATTTCTTGTATCCTGTTTCTGTTTATGTTCCTGGTAACAGGTGTCATGTTTGGTGAATGCAATTTGGAACTCTCTGGAAAGTCAAACTAGTTTGGTGGATGGTGATGAGAGCCGAGGTGGTGGAGATTTTGTTGGTGGTGTTATTGGCATTTGTGATTGTGTTGCGATTTCTGTTGTTTTCACCTTGAATATATATATATTTTTTTTAGAAATATGCATGAAGCAAATTCGTTTGCTGTGGCATTTTTATTGATATATAGATTTTCCCTTGAAAAATAGAAGAGATAATCATAATCTTGGTGGGTGAAAGAAGTATTCAGTCTGGTGTAGTCATTGAGGAAACTGGAAAGGTATTGTTGGTTGAAAGTTGAAACCCTGGCTGAGCCCTGTGAAGTATGAATTTGTAGTAGTATAGTATTATATGATTCTTTGGATTAGAGGAAGCATGACCAACGCCAGCTTGTAGGAATATGGTGGGATCATAATTGAATTTTTTTTTTCAAGTGATATAAGTTATCTATTTTTTCAATATTTTTTTAAAAAAATGAGAATACATGTCACTAAATTATAAGGTCATTGGCAGCGTCGATCTTGGGTTGTCACAGTGGGGTTTCATTTTTGGGGTTAGAGATTGTAGTGCTATGAATTAACCAAGCTTTGTTGGCTAAAGAAGCTTGGTGTATTCTTGAGAGAACCCACGCACTGAAAGCAAGGGTACTGCTGGCCAAGTATTGTGAGAAACGTACCTTTTTTCAGAGAAAGTGGACAAGTCACCGGCGGCTACATGGATTTGAAGATGCATTTTTCGCACTGCGGCCGATGAAGTGGGTATATTAGGATTGACTCTTTGGCTTTGGTCGGCAACAATGATTTACTCAACACAGCTGTCTTAGTCTAATGCTAATTTATCATTATTAATAAAGCCGAAGTCGACAATATGAGTTGAAATTCTTTCATATGGCAGAAAAATAAATAAATTAATAAATAAAATAAAACTGTGGTATTCGTTTTTCCTTTCTTGTCTTTTTTTTTTTTTGAAAGAAAATAAAACAATTCTTATTTCCATTATCGATTAGTTGCTCCACTATATCATGAATATTAATTTGAGATTTTAGATGGGCTTCAATCAGATCAATTAGGGGTTTTATATATAACTTTTGTAATATGAGGTCTTAGTTTTAAAATATTTTTACAAGCAAAAGAATCACTCTTTTCTGCTCGAGCTCCAAAATTTTCCCAGCCCTTAGGTATGGGGAAAGAGAGGAATTATTTGATAATTGATATTGGGCAAAAAGAGTGATGGGCTGGGCTTATCTACTAGCAAGAGTTTCATGGATTTTTGTGCGTAGTACATGACATAATTCTCCTAACTTAAAAAGTAAAAACCCTTTCTTAGTGTTAACAAATATGCATCAATATACTTCCATATGTTTAAATACGAGTACTTTCTCCTAAAAATGGAAATAGATGCTACCAGACCAACACATTAAAAAGCATTCACCATTTTTTAATTCTTATTTTTGATAATATAGGCACCGTTTGGATTTTTTTTTTTTTTTAATAAGTACTTATTTGCTTTTTTAAAATTTTTCTAAGAAATTATATATTGCAAATTAAAAAAAAAAAAAAAGTACTTATAAAAAACAAATCCAAACGGTGCCATAGGATATCATAATCCTACTTCTGCTGATGTTTAAAGCCATACTAATTCTCAGGGAATGGGCGAGATTATCTACAAATTTTATCTATTTTATAATCAAAATATCAAGGTTCAATTCCTAAACTTCTATTTTACAGGGCGTGATCTTTAATCGCCAGAGTTACTCTAGATGGTTAATTAAGAGCATCCACCATTAAATAGATATTTTACAAGTTAAAAATAATAATAATTAAATACACAGTTCCTTTTATTATTTCCACTTTACAAGGAGCGATCTTTAATCACTTGAGTTACTCTAAATGGTTAATTAAGACAACTGTTATTAAATGTAAAAGGGGTGGGGTGTGTGGGTTTTTTTTTCAATAAAAAAGGGTGATGGCCTATAAGAAGGCAGAAGACAGGTGGAAACTATCTATTGTAATCTACAAATTAATTCCATTTTGAGAAGGGTATAAAGTCTTTACGTTCACCCACCACTTGATGGGGCTTATCTAGTGAGCAAGCATAATTCAAAATCAAACATAAAATGTATAAGAATTTGAGTAAACCTGCTGTTAGAATGTCTTTCATGGATTTATTGATGAATTCATCTTTTATTTCAAGAGATATTATATAATTTCAAGGTACTGCTTTTGGTGAAAACTTGTCTCATATCTGTTCTCTCACACCACCAAAGTTTGGTTAATAAGTTCTTAGAGACCATCAACTTGGTAACTTAATTTATTAAGTTGGATATGATCCTGATTTCTAACTTGGTATTAGAGTTAGGTCTTGGGTGGGTTGATAGACCAAGTCTTTATCCCATCACTCCTGTGTCTCTGTCTGGGGCCTCTTCACTTGCGAATCCATAGGTTACCAATAGTCCGGCCAGCTCACATTTTGGTATATATTTTTAATTGAATTTATACTAATAAAATAAATTCAACGTGACAAATTTAATGATGTGGCATAATGATATCTGTTTTAAATTATGTTCTTGAAATAATCGGCAAAAATGAGAACTTCCAGCAAGTGGGAGGAGGGTGCTCCTCGTAATGAATGGATTCTAATTTTTAAGGTTCCTTAAAAAAAAAAAAAAAAAAACACCGTTTTTGCTTCTTTTATTTTCTTTCCCTTTTGTGCAATTTGAGTTGAGGTTTTTTTTTTTTCACTATTCATAGAAATTGAATGAAATCTAATGGCAGAGCTAATAATTGGTTTTACCCAAAAGAAAAAAAAAAGGGAAAAAAAAAAAAAAAAAAAACTAATAATTGTACACAATTAGGTAATACTTGTATAGATGTGAGTGCTCAAGAGAAAAAAATTTCTACTTAGGAAGTTAAAGTGAGATTTTATTAATAGTTGACCACATAGTAATGAAGATATTATCATTTGAGAAATTCAATATAAGAGGCCAGTTCATTTTGAAACTGACAGTGCCCTATTGTACAAAGTCATAAACAAGGCCTCTGGTGGTAGATGGACACATTCACCTTTTATTAATGGTGAACATTTAATTCTTCCTTTCATACATGTTTCTAGAAACACCAAGACAAAGTTTCCACAATGGTTTCTTTTTAATGATTTTATGCCCCAATACATCCCACCTATCAAATGGGACAAAGTGAGGAAGAATATTGGCCTAAGAGATTAGATTGTGTCACCTTCTCCCATGGCCCCACAATGGCCCTAGCCTCCCAAAAATCAAATCCAACCAACCATCTTTCTTCTGTTTTTTCCTTTATTATTATTATTATTTTTTTCTATTGCTTTGTTTTCTAGTGTTTATTTAATTCTATTACAATAACCTCATTTATAATTGGTGCACTTTTTGCTAAGGAGGTGAGAAATCAGTACACTTTTTCATCTTCTTTACGAACATATATCTATTATGAGCAGTTTATCCATTAATCATTTGTTGGCATCATAGCATGAGCAAAGTTAGGGCATTTTTAAGAGACTCTTTAAATTTGACTTTTTATCAAATTTGAAAAAATATGCCTGTAATATATCAGTAATTGGCACCTTAAGTGACTCTTCAATTCTCAAAAACTTTAGTAGTTTTGTTCTCTCTCTTTAACTTTGAAGAGAGGGGCTATTTATAGAGCTTTTCATCCAACAAGAGAGAGAGAGAGATCGACCCGTGAATCCCCAAACCCAATTGGAATTTACACTACAAACAACGAAAAAAAAATTTGAAGAGTTTTTTGGAATGAGCCACAAAAAAATGGCCCTTCAATTGCCATTTGGGCCATCGAAGTAAAAATTTAAAATCTCAGTGATGCTCTCAAAGAGGCTGAGTATTTAAGAAGATAGTAATCAACTGGAGAGGGGTGTGGTTTGAGTGGAGATTTTCTGTCTTACTTGTATATACTATTTTTCTGTTCCCTTAAACAAAAATCAACCTTAAAAATCCCACATTTTAATAAATATTCATATTTAAAATTTCAAGGTAGAAAAAGTGATACATAAAAGTAGGATAGAAGATCTCCACTCGTGTCGTTTAGGGTTACTGGTTTTAGTTTCAAAACTCATTACTAGTGTATGCTGCATATTGTACATATAATTGCTATAGTTGATGTTCTTCTAATGTGTATAAAAAATAAAAAATAAAAAATAAAAAAGGAAGAAGAAGATCGCTTAATAGGTAAAAAAAATTAATGACTTTTGTGTAACATAATTTATTACCTTTTATATTCACAGTAAAAGAATAAATTGTGTACTTCTCAACATTTCCCCACCTAGTAGGAAAAAAGAGCAGAAAATGATTGGAAAGAATAGTATTTTTCCAAATAAACATTACAGACACCCCTCCCTTTGCCCATTGTTTCTTATCTTGTACCCAAAAAAGAACAAACCCCTCCCCCAATAATTTTTTCTTTTTTCTTTCAAAAATGAACATATCAAGACTGCAATTCCATTCCGTTTACAATAGAATTTGAGAATTTCAATTATTAGATGTCTAAAAATTAACCCCTATTGGAAAGTAATTCTCGAATACTTCCAAAAATCATGCAAAAACACATGCATTAATTATAGGCTCGTGATTGAAATAGTAGCTTTGTTAGAATGTGACTTGCGCGGACCCATGGAACCGACAGATTACTACATTCTAGCGAAATGTCTGAAAATTGAATTAGGGTTGAAAAGCCCAATGGAAATGTCAATAATAGGATGTTCATTGGCTTCATCCCTACCTTAGTGAGCTTTAAATCTGTAATTTTTTTTTTTCCCTGAGCTCTCTACAATTTAGCAAATTAAATTTCAGCCGCCGAGTAATAAAAAGAATAAAAAATAAAAAAATCGAAAAGTCCTTGAGATTTTCATATTTTTTTTGTCTATTTGTTACGTTAGAAAAGCCCTCAAACCTAGTGGTATAAAATGCTCATACCAAGGATTTATGAGTATTTAACCCAATAAAAAAAAAATTGAAGAGAAAGCTAATTAATTAACATTATCTTTCTTTTTTCACCCACAAAATTATCATCTTGGATTTCCTTTGAACTATTTCTCTATTTTCCCAATTATCCAAATAAAATTTCTCTATTTTCCCATCTAATTTCAGAATTCTGAATAAATCTCCAATCCCAAATTTGTCCCCCTATTCAGTTGTACAGATTCATGTTTTTTTTTTTTTTTTGTCCCAAATTATTTTAAGTATTTGAAAATAGATGCAGTGCATTTTGGGGAGAAAAGGGACTGTTCCCTATATTCAAAGGACAGGGGGCTCCCCCTCCCACTCAAATGCAGGGTACCCTCTCAGTGAGGATGTTGGGAGCTTAGTGGGATGTCTCACATGGGTCTTCTTACATCTGGTTTTGACCCTGTCATATATTTATTTTTTTTGTCACAAAAAAAAGTATGTATTTTAAATCTATATATGTATATATCTCCTTTTAGCTTTTGATTTTCTTGTTCTTTATCTCATAGATTTGATTGGATTGGAGATTGTAGTGGGAGGAATAAATGGCTTTTAGTGAGGCATGATCCTTGAGACATAGCACTTCTCTGCCTTGGGAGGCAACCTGCCTTTACTTTCTCTTCCTATTAAACATGCACTGCCCCCATTTTTTAAATTGAAAACACCACACTGCCTTTGGTTTCTCCTTCCCATATTCTTAATTTTGTATTCAAATGTGCTCTGTGCGTTAGGCTTCTATGGTTTGTTATTGATTTTTTTTTTTTCAATTTTTTTATTATTGGGTTTGGATTATGTTTGGGAGCTTTATCTACCAAGTTCTTAGCATGTCAGTACAAGAAAAGTATTAAATTTATAAAATTATGAATCCCATTTAATTAAAAAGTTAACCCAATGTAGTGATTTCGACAATATATTTAGTTTAAACAAATTTTAAAACAATGTAAATAATGTGTTCAAAGAAGGTAGAACAGTTAGTCTTGATACTTACATTTCAGAAAGTGGAAGATTTCAAATGGCTAACTACCGGTTAGGTTTTTATGAGCGAACTAATGAAGAGTGAACAATGACCTCACTCCTATCAAAAAATTAGTTCATTGGCAAATTTAAAAAAAAAAAAAAAAAAAATACTAAGATTAGAAGGCCTCTTTGAAGGCACCCAATAATAGTCTTCAAACTCTATGTTAATTAAAAATTGAGTAATGCTATACATCGCTAAAGGTATATATAGCTTCAAGAAGGAAATGATGGTAGTTTTGAAAAATCATCAATGGGTAGTTTTGAAAATTCATAACATTTGTTTCTTGTAGGGATAATGTAGTGATAGCTTGTAGCGATGCATAGTATTTTTTTTATTTTTTTTAAATAACAATTATCTAGTCGGGTTGATTTAATTTATTGATCTACAATGGAATTAGGAAAAGAATTAATGAACTTCAAAGATGCCAAATGGGTAGGTGCAAGTGTACCTAAGCTTATGGTCTCATGCCTTTTAATTTTTTCTGTTCACCTCTTCAAATATAATCTGTGATGTATAATAGAATGGAACCATTTTCTTTATGACTTTATGCTCAATAAGACACAGAACCTGGCTAGACAAATTACAAAGCCCAGATTACAGTTATTTGTCATAAGCCCAGCTCAATGGAAGCCTGATACGAGCCAATTAAGACCAATAAAATAACAAACAGAAGAGGCCAAAATTAATGATATAATTCCAATAAATTAACAAAAATTAAAAAAATAAAATAAGGCGAACTTTGCGTTGCTACAGTGGATAAAAGGTGGTGGAATTTGAATTGGAATTAAGTTGGGCAGCAGATCACATGCATGGTGAGTTCGCTTTGGAATTGTCCACCGTCCGTCCAGGCTACGGCAAAGCTGCCTAATTAGTAATTAGACGCCACAATACGAAACCCTATGCGCGTGTTCGTTTGTAGCTGTGATTGTGACTTGTGAGTGAATCCAAAAGGCATCATGCTAGCTAGGTTGGCTTCTTGGCACTCACTTAGTACCCTATTCATCTAAAGCACCTTTTTCACTGCCTAAAGTTTTCAAGAAGCATATAGCATTCTAGAAAATAAACCTTCTATTTATATTAGAATTAGGAAGAAGAGAAGGTGAACGATAGTGTATCATTGCTTTTTATAATGACAGACGCCCTATTTTTTGATTGATTTCGGATTCGGAATGTCTCATTCCTTTGTCGCCAAGCCAACTCTCACCCTATTCAGGGACGGATTTAGAGTGGGGGCACCTGTCCCCACCCAAAATTTTAAAACCTTTTGAGGTTAATTAAAAAAAATTAGAAATTTCAAATATTTTTAAAATTACCTCCACTATGTTATTTGTAAAAAATCTTTGAAACTTTAGTTTTAGTTTTAAAGTTTAAATATTCTTTTAAAAATTAGAGATATTTAAATTTAATGGGTGTTTAGGTCACACCTGATGGGATCTTTGAGTCTCTCTCCTCTAACTATCTCTTTTAGGGTAAAAATATGGTTAGACAGTTGTAATTATAGATTTTATAAGATTAAATTTGATATTATTAATGAGTTTTTAAGTGTCCTTACATAACAAATAACATGTTAGTCTAAGAGCATCTTTAATGGTATGCCATTTGAGCTACCATTGCCAAAATTTGGCATTGATACCCAAATAAATTACTTCAAAGGTGTATCATTTGAGATACCAAATTTTGGCAATAGACATATAGGGTTGCCAATTTTGGTAACTCAAATGATAATTGTCATTTGTACCATATCATACTTTCCCTTCAAAAAATGGAAAATACCAAAATATATTATTATTAATGTGTTAGAGCACATATATGACAAAATTTGGCACTGATCCATTTGGAACTATTTCAGGTGCCAAATTATGACATCAGCATATCAAATGATATGAATGCATTGAAAATACTCTAATAGCACGTATTTCCCCTTTTAGGAAAGAGAGACTTCATATTTGAGCATATGAAAAATGCATTGATATTCATATGCTAAGGTAGGGATAGGTTGTTATCGTTTGAGGGGGGGGAAAAAAAATTGCCCCGCATTGATAAAATCCTAACTCCGCCCCTAACCCTATCTACTATTCGGAAATATGAGCTACACCATTATTTAAGACCCTAATATTAGTTTTAGTCGTTAAAAAATGTCATGTTAGATGCACTCTTAGAACTATTTGAAAGACACAAAAATTTTGTGAATCGAAGATAAATTTGTTATTATTTTTTCAATAACATAAAATATCTCATGTCTTTTTTTTTTTTTTTTTAAATAAACATAGGGTATCTCATGTCTACTGTGACTGAAATTTGGATTCAGACTAATCCTTAATGTGAGATCACTTATAAACTCCATCCATGTGATCAATAGTCAAGGTGTGAAGGCCGGTTTGATCATAATATTTCCGCCTCATAGGATGTCATCCTCGACTGCAGGAGCTGCCCCAATGTTAGATCTCGATTTCAATATCCTTTTTTTTAAGTCCTTTTTCGTTTTAGCAAATTTGTTAAGTTTTGCATAGAAAATAAGGTATGAACCTAGCTTTTTTCCCAAACCATCCAGGAGTTGATTTACTTAAAGATTATAGAAAAATACTAAGTGGATCAAATTTTTAATCAAAATTTTTAAACCAAATGATGTGTTAGAATAATACAGTCTTGACTTCAGAATACACATAAATCAAGACTGTATTATTCTAACACATCATTTTATTTGAAAATTTTGATTCGAGATTTGGTACATCTAACATTACTCAAAATCATATAACACCGAGAGACTTAACCTAACATGATTGAACTTTCAGAATTTTCAAGCCCAACCCAAATCCCATCATTATTGGAGTGGAGATTTTCTGTCTCACTTTTTATGTATCACTTTCTGTCCCCACTCATAAAAGTCCACATTGAAAATTTAAAATATAAATATTTATTAAAATGTAGAATTTTCAAGATAGACTTTTGTGAAAGGGGACAAGAAGTGGTACATAAAAAAAGGGACAGAAGATCTCCACTCTCATTTTCGGGGGTAATATTCAACTAAATTTGCAAATTGATCTCCTACAACTGAATTGAAAATAATCAAGGTCGTTTTTTCAAATCCAGCTGTTATGTAAACAAGACATTAACTCAACCTCAAGATTGTGAATTCCAAAACCCGTCTCTACTCAAGCCCAAACCCACATATTTATATTATTAGGGACTAGTAGTACTTTGATGAATTCAGACAATTAATTACCTTATTATGTTTTAAAATTGATTTAATTTTTTTTATGTGTGACGTGGACAGCCACTTAAGATGGTAAGATACAAAATGTGTTGACCACGTAGATTACATTCACGTGTCAACTGATGACGGATAGCGACGTCATCGTCGTGCCTAATTGTTAAAGACCACCGCATGTCAGATCTTCACGTGGGTTTCCCATGCATTCTATGACACTCTCGCTCTATCATCATGGAAAAATTTACAGGTTGGTTGCATAGAAATTCCATCAAATTCAACTCTAATGCCGACACGCGTATTAATTAAGGGCACTGCTGGATCTCCACAGTACCTTATTTTTTTTTTATTTTTTTTTTTGGTAATAATAGTTTGTGCTGTCCCGCTCCTGATCTCCGCGTTCAATCGTAACCGAACCAGCGGGTTGTCCGGTTTTAGTGGTGCATGTGTCGCGAATTGACCTGAGAAACATGGAATTCTGGTTCCCCACCACCAATCATGGTCCCAATTCTAAACGCCAAGGTTTATCGACAACAACCATCTCTCTCTTTCTCTCTCACTCTCTTTCTCTCTCTAGATTTTTCTCGACAGAAACTCTTCCCGAATGTGCAATTGTCGTTACTATACTGTCTGCAGTCTCTTGGTTTCGGCCGGATATTTCATTGCAATTCTTAGTATTATGCGATTTCAAGAACTGGTGCTAGCCCAGATGGCATGAGTTGAGTTATGGATTATTGGTCACGTTGTATATTAATTAATTGTATTATCTGATGTTCTTATCTCTGGAAAAAGAAAAAAAGCCATGAACGCTCTTTCATACAAGTGCCATTTCTTATCTTCTTCCAGACATATTATATCACAAAAAGAGAGCATCAAACTGTATAATTAAGAGTATCTATTCACCAGTTGTTATTATTTATAAAATGGATTACAATCCTAAAGAGGATGACAATTAGAGGTGAATATCAAGACAATGCACATAAAACAGTGTGTCTTTACAGACCCAGATACATATATATAAATATATATATATAGTAGCACCACTAGATCAACAAGTGCTACAATTATGGTTCAGCTAAATTAATCCTCTCGATCTACATCACCTAATAATAAATTAATTAAGCATCTGCATAATGCTGAACATGGTGTCCAACATGTTGATATGCTTTCCCCATAGGAAGATAACTCCCATTAGACATCGCCACCGGAAACCCTATACCGCCAGCTGGCCTATTAGCTGCAGCTCGTTCAAGAGATTGCACTTGGGTCTTCAAAAACTTCACATAATGAATTGCTTCATCTAACATAGAAGCAGTATCCATTTTGGTACCTCCAGGTACAAGTCTTTGAAGTATCCTAATTCTTTCACTTATTCTCTCTCTCCTATGCCGTGCCGCCACACTTTGTGGGTCTTTAGATATCTTCACGTTCCTCCTTTTTGGTGGCTTCACGGATTCTGGGTCTATATGAATTGGCTGCATGGCCGCTATTCTAAAAATCATCTCTCTCATCGCCGCCATCGAATTACGCTTCTGGGACGGCGTAGAAAATGTGCTCGGACTCGAAATCTCTCCTCCTCCTCCACTAGTACCTCGCCACCTGCTGGCCGCTGCCGGAGTTGAATTGGATAAGAAAGGTGGTGCAGTTGGGTCTTGAACTGGGGTACTATTTGAAAATGATATATTGGATGGTAGGTTCATAAATGTAGGTGTAGAAGAAGCAACATGTGGAATATTATTAGCAAAAATTTGTGGCATAGCACCACCAATATTATTATTATTATTGGTGCTACTATTACTACTACTGCCTCCTCCACCGGCCAAGAACCCCATCGCTGGTAATTCGGCCATATCGGTAAATGTTCCGGCGAGTTCAGTGAGCTTGTCCATCTGCATCATCATCATCTCCATCTGATCTTCGGTTGCAAACTTTAACTGGTCAATATCCATGGCTTATTATATCACTCTCTTTATAAAGAGAACCCTAGGGAGAGGGGGGAAAATGATAAGAGAGAGTAGAAAAACAAAGAGAAAAGTATTAAAAAAGCTGGTGATAACTGAGAAACTGATGGACAGAGGGATGGGTAAGGCAAAGAGAAAGGTGTAGACTTAGAGTTTTATCAGAATTTGCAGTGAAGGAAAGAAATATAAGGGTAAGGTGAAGAAGTGAAGGCAAAAGAATAAAATAGTGATATCGGGAACAGACTATCTTCTAGCAGGAAGACTATATATAACAAATGGTTGAATATATATATATATATATATATATATATATATATATATATATATATATTAATGCTTCTCCAATTTCATCCATTTTATTATCACAAATTTGTTGGGCTTTTTTTTTTTTTTTTTTGCCTGCTCAAGTTGTGTGCTTTATTCTGAAACAATCTTCTTTTATGGTACAGATAAAAAGTTAAAAATTCGTGTAGGATGATTGCTCCCCGGAAGAGCATCATGGAGCATGCTTACTGACTCATTTTGATCTGGACCATTAAAATTGTGGGTCACCTTTAATATGGGAAATAGATCAATGGTCAGATCTAACCAAGGGACCCAAGGGAGTATTTTAAAATTTTAACCCATCTTATCTAAAGCTAACACTTAAAGGGATTAAAAGATGTTACATTTTGAGATGGATGTGGCCCTACCATTTGAAGGGTTCAGATCTACCAACTGTTCCAGGGGTAGCATATATAAATGCTTTTGGTGGTGCATGAATCATTTTTTCTAAAGAATTATTTTTTTATTTTATTTTATTTTTATACATAATTTTTGGATTAAGTTTATTATAAAATATACTTTACGTAAAGTTGCATATGATAAGGTCAATTACGTAATAAATTTTGAAAAAAACGATCATTGGATTATGTACACATTTTCTATGAATTTCATATTCACCAAAAATTACACTAATCCAACGGTTGTTTTTTGAAAACGGTGACTAAAAAATTGTGATTTTTTTGTTCTATAAATTGTCACTAGTTCTTTTCAGTCGATTTTTTAATTCTCCGACCGTTGGATCACAGTAATTTTTTATGAACATGAAATTCATAAAAAAAAAATATCTAATCTAACGATTAATTTTTTAAAATGTATTCCATAATTAATACTATAAAAATCACCTTACCCAATTTCACATCCAATGCGCCCTAAATTTTAAGAAGATTTATTTTATAAAATATTGCATATAGTGGAACTGTGGAAGTCTTAACTTTACCTTAAAATTAACTTTCTTTAAAAATCCTGAAACCCCACCCAAATGACAGGAGTCAGAAGTCTCACCAGACCTCTTTAAATGAGATACTTTTTCTGGTCGGCGGTGAGAATCCGGTGCCGTTAGAAACATAGTAATTGGCACGTGGCGATGGTTAAGAGGGTAGAAAGGTACGGAGTAATTGTAATGTTCGATTTATCCAGAAAGAATGCAGCTACAGCGTAAACCACCCTCTTCTGCTCATTGTAGGGGAACGCTTTTCGAGGTGGATCAGGTTCTGATGCAACAACTGTTTCTTGTGCTGGATTGCTAACGAACTTACCAGGGAGTGAACTGGACCTTACTTCCTTCCTTCCTTTTACGAGCGTCAATTGTCAAACCCCTCTCTCTCTCTCTCTCAGTTCTCACTTGGTCAACAAACAAAATTAACGACTATTTTTTATCGTTCAAATGAATTTGTTGTATAATTATTGAGACCCATTTACATTAGCTTATGCTAAAATTATTTTTGGAGAACTATTTAAAAATAAAAAATTATATTCAAATCATATCTTCGCGTATCAATATTATTTTTATACTAAAAGTGACTGTGGTGAAAGTTGTGATTTTCTAACTTTTGCCACAATCACTATTAGTATAAAAATTATGCCATGCATCCTATTATCCTTTAAGTTATTCAAAAGTGATTATCATTTATCTTCTTAAATCAAGTAAAATTTTAAACTTCAAAAATAATTCTAAAAAAGGCTATTACAAACAGGCTATTCTAAAAAAAGCTATAAAAAAAAAAAAAAGCTATTCTAAAAAAAGCTCTTACTATATTTGATATTATAGAATCAAGTTTTATATTAAAATTCATGAATTACGTACCTTTGGTTTTCAATTTTAATTCTCATTCATGTACACAGATGATTCTCGTTCTTAAATAAAAAAAAAAAAAAAGAATTTATTTAAAAATATGAATTTATTTATAAAATTATATTTAAAATATAGTAAAACAATTCAATTTACACGAGATTATTTTCGATTTACATCCTAAATTATTTTCTCCTTACACTATTAATACATATAGTGATCGATTCAAACACCAGACTTAATTTAGGGATTGATTCATCTACGGATGAAATTCCTAAAGTAATAATTCATAATGTAAATTGTGCAATAAAAAATTTTTATTAGAAAATGAATCAAAAGAAGTTAATCTCTGAATAAGTTTAAAGCTCTAATTACTCGTAGCTTAAAAACTTTCAGGGTTTATTTGTACTGTGAAAAATTTTAAATTTATTTTTTTCCATTAGTGAAATTTTTTTTTTTTTTTTTTAAAAATCATGTTCACAAGTGAGAATAAAAATATGTTCTTTTAAAAACTAAGTACAATAAGTGTAGAATATATATATGCTATTATGAGGCCCACCTTACGCAAGGTTGTGTAAGGTCGCCTTCATATGGCTAATTTTATATGTCAGTTCGTAAAAGTAACCGTTGGATTAGATGTCCATCTTCTGTATATCATGTCTGCAAAAAATCACAGTGATCTGACGGTTGGTTTTTGAAAAAAGTCATTGTGAAAATGTGTAACTCATTTTAAGTTTTGAAAATTAAAAATTAAAATTATTTTCAAATATATTGTAAAATCTAATCTAAAAAGTAATAAGAATAAAAACTTTCGCATATAATTTTTTTTTTTTTTTATCTTTAATCTTTATCCTAAATTCATATTATTTTTTACCTACGTTTCTCATTTTAATTTTTTCAAACATGACGATGAGAGTACATAATGAGATGATGTAGATGTTGATATTTTGAATAACAAAATAGTCATAATTTAAAATAATCATAATTTTTTACAAAAATATTTTTTAGGAAACAACGTTAATTGGACACTATAATTTTGGAAGAGTATGCTATTTATAAGAAGTATATGTCTAATTCAACAGTGTATTTTTCAAAATTTATGTATATTTTTTTATCTTTAATCTTTACCTTAAATTCATATATTATTTTTTACCTTTGTTTTTCATTTTTAATTGTTTTTTTTTTTTTTTCATGACGTTTGGATCCCAAGCTCTGGGTCCAGCGGTGGACCCCAATGTGCACATAATGAGATGATGTAGACGTTTATGGGGACGTATAGGGTGAATTAAGAGTGTTAAAATATATGAGCAGACAGCGGACCTCTTGCAAAACGACAATATTTATTTCGGTACAAGACAAACACTCCCTTAATTGCCCCCATCTCCCCCCACAGCGTTTATGTATATATACTCTACTCAGAACAGTAGACTGTTCGCAGGTCCGGCCCTAAGATTTTGGATGCTCTAGGCGGACTCCTAAAATATTGCTCCTACTACATATCGACTAAAAAAAGGCCTGTAAAAATTTAGTTATTTATTCTTAATTTCTCATGATCTAAATGTACAACAATCAATTCACAAAGCGCGTTCTCAATAGGCTCACCTCGAACCTCCTATCACTGATTTACCATTATATATATATATATATATATATATATATATATATATATATAAGAAGCTAAAACCTGTAACAATCAAATCAGAAAAAAGATTTTCTATAGGCCCACAATTACAAATATAATTAAAATAATAAAAAAGATATACAACAATCAATTCACAAGGAAGGTTTTCAATAAGCTCATCCCGAACCTTATATCATCATTACAAATACAATAATTCTTTTTGTCCACTCTTTTTATCATCTCTTGTGCATTTGACTAACTTGAAAGTTCAATAAATTATTTTGAAAAATTGACTGTTGGATTTGATGCTCCACTTATTTGTATTAAGAATACAAAAAATCACATTGATCCAATGGTTGGTTTTTCAAAAAATAGACTGTGATAGTTTTTCACAATTTTTTCATTATATTTTACTATTTTTTTCAAAATTGCAAAAACCGACCATTGAATCAACGTGATGTTTTGCATTCATGATAAGTATAAGTGAAATATCAAATCCAATGGTGGATTTCTCGAAATTACTGTTCCAAGTTGGTCAGATGCGCGCACAAGGAAGACAAAAAGGGAGGACGAATGAAATTTTCCTTACAAATATATCAAACAAATAAACAATCAATTCACAATGAGAGTAATTTTCAATAGACTCACCCGAAACCTCTTATCATCATTACAAATATATCAAACTAATAAACAAGATTTGATTACAACTTTTGAATATAATTCCATTAAAATGAATATAATTCAACTATATTTTTCATAAATGTGTCAAACATACATAGAACAATGATACCAAGAAATTAACAAAAATTATATTCTAAAGAAAAATGTAACAACAAAAAATAGATGTTAAATAATAGAACATATATAGTATATTGGGGTTTGGCCCTTTGAACGGTCCTTGAATAAAAATTGATTGTTTAAGTATTATATCACTTATAAGACCAAATTTAATGCCCCTAAATTTTACTGAAAAAATGGATGCCCAAGGCTGTTGAGTGCAGGCCTTGACTGTTTGTACAGTGTAGTTAAGATGATGGTTTGTTGCTAGAGGATAACAAGGGTCTAGTAGAGGCAGTGTAATCCATGCAACGTTTAGGATCCACTGTATATAGTTGCATGTAAAAATTAATATAATATAATGTAGCTACCAAATGTACTGCAGATTTCATATATATATATATATATATAGTCCCGTTCCCGTGCCTACTTCCTTATATGAGAATTTGATCTTTTGGCCAATGTAAAATGGGTATTTTGAAAAACTGACTATTAGATTGAATATTCTCCCTATATATGACAGGCATGCCAAAAATCACAGTGATTTGACCGTCGGTTTTTGAAATACAGACTGTTAAGCATTTTTTATTTTTTCACCGTTTGTATTTTGGAAACCGACAGGCAGATCACTATGATTTTTGGCATACCTGTCATACATAAGGAGAATATTCAATCCAACAGTCAGTTTTTCAAAATATCCATTTTAATTTGGCCAAAATACCAAGTCCTCATATAAGGAAGTACGCCATAGGAATATTACTCTCTCTCTCTCTCTCTCTCTATATATATATATATATAGCTGATCCCTTCCCCACTGTCCGGAATGA
>JAESVK010082603.1:0-10295 GCA_017140935.1 Hamamelis virginiana
GTGAGGAGCCCTCTTTTATTAATTCATTACTAGTGCCAAGTGAGGAGCCCTCTTTTATTACCTCTATAGCAATATATAGCATTACTTTGTAAGAATGAAAATGATATAAACCACCACAGCTGTATAAATTGAATGGATCATGTATTTTCCAATATTAACCTTTTCTCTTGTAAAAGGGAAAAACTACTCCACTTGAGCTCTGATTCAATTTGTAAGTTAATTTTTTTTTTTTTTTTTTATCCATTTTGGTTATGGGAAATCTTGATTTCAAATTAGTGTCACACGTCTCAATGGTGAGATTTTCTAATATTAAATCATTCTTTTGCCTGAGAGGAAAAAAAATTATAAAAGTGGAATATATATATATATATATATATATATATATATATATATAGGGATAGGATCCTGACACATAGTTTTTATTTTTAATTTGATATGCAGTTTGTAAAATCAAGCGTACGATAAGTATTTTGAGAAACAAACGGTTGGATTAGATAGTCTGCTTATATACGTTATGAATGTCAAAAATCACAATGATCAGATTGTTGGTTTTTTAGAAAATTAACTGTGACAGTTTCACATAATTTTTTTTAGTTTATTTGGAAACTGTGATATTTAAAAAAAAAAAAATAGTCAAATCAATGTAATTTTTGAAATATATGATGTGTATAAGTAGAATATATAATCCAACGTTCGATTTATCAAAATACCCATTTTATGCTGTATTTTGCAAACCACTTGTTAAATTAGAAGTAAATATATATATATATATATATATATATATATATATATATATATATATATATATATATACACACATACTACGGATGATATATAAGGACGGCAAATATTCACATCATTATTAGTGTCCAATCGCTGATTGACCCCACCATTGGCATTAACTTCAATGAATGTTAGATGTCACAGAGCTCTTTACTTAAGCCAATACATGATGAATTGATTGTTTTTTTATCATTTCCTCTTTGAGTTAGAAAGAGATATTAAGCTTACAACTTTATTAATTATTATAGACATATGTGGATGTCTACTTCTGCTTTTGATATTTGATTCCTCTCTCTCTTTCTTCATTTGAATCGTTAAACCGGACAAGGATTGAAGTGACCCATGACCAAACAATCAACTTAAAAATATCCAAGATTTCTCTGAATTCGATCACACATTTTCCAACGTACTCTTCGGTCTTCCACAGCCTTATTAAAAGCCTTTTGTTTTGCTTCACAAAAGTAGCTGTGGTTTCCCTGGAATGCCTTGCCAAATAATTTCTTACCACTATGCACTTCCTCCGAATCAGAGCCGTGCAACTGTCACCATTGGAAGATGTCATTATCTATTAGAATGACTAATTGACCCTATTGTCAAGCCAATCATAGCGTGCAACGTCACCATTGGAGAATGTCATTACATATTTGAATGACTTAATTAACCCTATTGTCAACCAAATGTGTCACCTTCCGAAAGTTTAGTAACACGGTAATGATATATATATATATATATAAAAACAAATGAAATTTATATATAGTCTTTGGTAATTTCAGTCTGCTTAAGGTCAGTTTTACAAAATACCGACCGTTGGATCGACATGATTTTTTGCAGGCGTGGCATGCAGAGGGCGAGCATCATATCTAACAGTCGGAATTTGGAACCGACCACCGAAACATGGCCAAATGGCTGTACAGTCCACTTGCAGTCCGGACTGCAACTGATCGCCATTCTCTCTCTCTCTCTATATATATATATATATATATATATATAATGGTTGTATTCCTACTGTGATGTATCTTTACATTTTTAAAAGTTGTCATATCATCAAGTTGTACAGTTGTACCCATGCCATATTGTAACAGTGACGTGCATTACTTGTAACTTTCCAATTTAAATTAGAATCGAACTAAAAGAGTAAAATTAATAGTACATGATATTTGAACGTAACTCAATAATTTTTTATGGAAAATATTAAATAGGCCAAATTTAAGATAATTTTTTACGCCATAGTATTACTCAATTTTGATATCGCAATTACTTGGAGTCAATTAGTGTATGATATCCGAACGCAATTCAATAAATTTTTATATCCCAATTACTTTCAGTTAACTGCACAAATTATTAATTGGTGTCTATTTAAGACCATACATACCCTTCAGCCTTTGCCCTTTAATTTGTGCCGGTCATGACACGGTAAAGATTACATGTCCTATCATGACACGGGATGCACATTAATTTTATGAACTGATATGATTTGACTATATATATATATATATATATATATATGGCCATTTCAATCAATTCACACTGCTTCTCAACAATTTTTAGGGACTCTCCCACATGGGAGGAACTTTCTTATTCGTTGCCTCATTAATTTCTACGTCAAAATGTCGTCACATCTTTGTTTGTACATTAGAGAGCACATGGTGGTGGTTATGACTTATTAGGCGATGCCAATCAGTCTTTTATTTTCTTGGCTATGATTAATTAGGCCGATTGCCTAAAGAGTTTGTGTGCCCCTAATCAAGTGACCATATATAAGATATTACTATTCTGCTTCTTGTTTATAATTAATGAAGAACCAATGAGAGTTGGCTTGACAGTGAAGGAATGAGCTGTAAATTCAGATATCCTGGATTCGAAACCAACCAAACTTTCTTAGCTAGACACCAGTAAAGGCTAGTAGCTTAGGCGTTATACAATCCCATGAGGTGGTAGCTTACGTGGGAAACGGAAATTAGTCGGACTCTGACAGTTCGGACGTCCCGTTGCTTAGCAAATACTAATAATAATAATAATTAATGGAGAATCATTATTCTATCAAGAAGATTGATGAATCCGGCCAATTTTTGGAAATTTTCTTAAAAATTTGATGGTGATGGGCATATATGTGGTCATGATCTTCAATATTATTTATTTATCAAGAGCTGCCACTTGAATTCTTGTTTCGGTGTCTCAATTCCCTAATTTTCAATCTAGACAAAAGGGTTGATGTATGTCATATCAGAAAGCTACAGGGCCACCAAATTAATGAACGGTCTTGATCGAATTGGTGGACTGTTGGTGGATGGCCGGACCACAGGTACAAAATATGGTAATTAAGGAGCACGCATGCATCAACCCCAGCTAGGTGGGATTATAGCAACACGCAACATATAGATGGATGACAAATTAATGTTTGAAATTTCAGTGAGGGAATTTTCGTATATTCAGTATTCACATGTTGTGTACTCCTGTGCACTTATGGTGGGTCCTATTCCTTCCAATGATAAGGGACACATATGCATAAACCCAAAGTTTAATCAAGGGCTAGCTTGATGTGGTGGACTTATATCTCCATGATACTCTACAGTTTCCGCATTAGTATTGAAAATTTGGAAACATGGGTAGGTAGCTTCTATCATTTAGAAAAAATAAAAAATAAAAAACTAGTCGAGCACAATATGGGCCACAAATCATAGAGGAAGGTCCCCTTTTAGAAAATTAGATAGCATCTATATATGGAAGGCTATGGACAAGTTGTAAATATAAAAGTAAAGAAACAGGCTATATCTTTGGCTTCCCATACCTCTTAGTGGCCTATATAAGTGCACAAACCTGACAGCAAGTTCTCCAAAACTATATCCATCCATTGCTCATCCATGGCTATTCATGTTCCCTTGAATATGTGGCTGCAGCTCTTCATCACAATCTCATTCCTCATCTCCACGTTAGCACAATCCGATACTTATATTGTCCACATGGACTTATCCGCCATGCCCAAACCTTTCTCCGGCCACCATAGCTGGTACTTAGCCACCCTCGAGTCTATACTAGACAAGCCTAAAGATACCTTCGCTACCACGACATTTCCTTCATCTTCTAAGCTTATTTATACTTACAGCAATGTCATCCATGGTTTTTGTGCAAGTCTCTCTCCTTCTGAGCTTCAAGCTCTTAAAAACTCCCCTGGCTTTATTTCTTCGATTCGAGACTTACCTGTTAAGGCCGACACCACTCATTCATCTCAATTTCTTGGCCTCAACTCCAACTCCGGCGTATGGCCAGCTTCAAATTATGGCAAAGATGTCATAATTGGGCTAGTTGACACTGGAATATGGCCAGAAAGTGAAAGCTTTAACGACGACGGAGTGAGCGAAATTCCAGTGAAATGGAAAGGAGAATGTGAGAGCAGCACCCAATTCAATTCTTCATTGTGCAATAAAAAGCTCATTGGTGCTCAGTTTTTTAACAAAGGGTTAATTGCTAATATTCATCCAAATGTGACAATGGAGTTGAATACTACGCGTGACACGGATGGGCACGGGACTCATACAGCGACCACTGCTGCTGGAAATTATGTAGAAGGAGGATCATATTTTGGGTATGCCTCAGGAATTGCTAGAGGGATGGCTCCAAGGGCTCATGTGGCCATGTACAGGGCATTGTGGGATGTGGGCTCATTTTCATCGGACATTATTGCTGCAATAGACCAAGCAATTATTGATGGGGTTGATGTTTTGTCCTTGTCATTCGGCTTTGATGGGGTTCCTTTTTATAAAGATCCCATTGCTATAGCCACATTTGCTGCATTGGAGAAGGGTATTTTTGTCTCTTCATCAGCAGGAAATGAAGGGCCTTATTATGAGACTTTACATAATGGCACTCCTTGGGTTCTAACTGTTGCTGCTGGTACTTTAGATCGAGAATTTGGGGGAATTGTTATTCTTGGAAATGGGGTTTCTGTCACAGGTTTGTCACTTTATCCTGGAAATTCATCTTTGACCCAAATCCCTCTTGTTTTCATGGAAGCATGTGATGATGTGAAGGAATTAAAGAAAATTGGGTACAAATTTGTTGTGTGCCTAGACAAAAACGATACCATTAGCAACCAAGTGTTTAATGTTCATAATGCAAGAGTTGCTGGAGGTATCTTCATATCGAATAATACCGATTTGGAATTCTTCATTCAAACTACTTATCCAGCGACATTTTTGAATCCCCAAAATGGTGAAATTATTTTGAATTATGTCAAAAGCAGCTCTGAGGCTACAGCAAGAATGGAATTTGGAAAAACATTTCTTGGTACCAAACCGGCACCACAAGTGGCTAGCTACAGCTCAAGAGGACCATCACCAAGCTGCCCAATTGTCTTGAAGCCCGACCTTATGGCTCCTGGCCAACTCATCTTAGCTTCATGGCCTCAAAATAGTTCAGTTACTGATGTGAATTCTCGGCCACTTTTTAGTAATTTTAATCTTTTGTCGGGCACATCTATGTCATGCCCACATGCAGCTGGAGTGGCAGCACTTTTAAAGGGGGCACACCCCGAATGGAGCCCTGCAGCCATCCGATCGGCCATGATGACTACATCCGATTCGATCGATAACACGCTCAACCCGATCGAAGACATTGGATTTAGCAACCGACCCGCCAATCCTCTAGCCATGGGAGCTGGCCATATCAATCCTAATAAGGCACTAGACCCCGGGCTAATTTATGACACAAAATTAGAAGACTATGTAAATCTCTTATGTGCATTAAACTACACCATGAAGCAAATCCAAACCATCACAAGGTCATCATCATCTTCATACAATTGTTCTAACCCATCATTGGATCTAAATTACCCATCATTTATTTCCTTTTTCAATGCAAATGACTCAAACAAGGATGTTCAAATTGTACAAGAGTTTGAAAGAACAGTGACCAATGTTGGAGAAGGAATGGCAACTTACACTGCAAAATTGACACCAATGGATGGCTTCCACATCAGCGTCGTGCCGGAAAAATTGGTTTTCAAAGAGAAGTACGAGAAGCAAAGCTATAAGCTGAGGATAGAAGGGGCCAGAGGAATGAAAGAGATTATAGCTTTTGGTTATCTTAGTTGGGTAGATAATGAAGGTAAATATGAGGTCAAAAGTCCCATAGTGGCTACAAATCTAAGTTCAGAAGCAGTTTCTTCAAGCCAGAAGTAAATTAAATTGTCTGCTTCGGCTTGTGATTATTCTCTTTGTTGAATAAAGTTTTTTTAGATTTTGAAGCAATCAATTGGTCGGTGCAGGACCATATATATAAATGCAGTGAATTGGATATATAGAGTTCTTTTATTTGTATGGTTGTTATGAAAGGCTAGCTTGTTTTTATCACCAACATACCCATCAAAAGAAGCTAGAATCAATAAATGGATAAACTTGAAATTGTTGGATTATAACACATGCCACCCATCAAAGGAATTAACACATAAAACTAACATATTATATTACATCAAGGGAACTCATGAACTCAGAAGGATCACATAAAAATAACATTATTACATCATGCTCTCTCTCTCTCTCTCTCTCTCTCTCTCTCTCTCTCTCTCTCTGAAACTGCATCTGTGTACTCTGGATGTGTATCCTGTGCAGAGGGGGATCCCACAAATTGAAAATTTTAGTTTCACAACCGGGTCATCTGATTAGAATTTTAACAGGAATTATTGTTTAATTGACTTATGATAACATCATATTCTCACAGTATATATATATATATATATATATATATGGATTAGAATAACTAAAATATAAACTAGAGTTAAACCATTATTAGTTCGCTTTAATGTTGGAAATTGTATATGGTATGTTTATATGATCTCTTAATAATGCATATGATCGTTCACCATATTATCACCGGTCATCGTAAATATCATCAAAAGAGTATCTAATCTAATGGTTGGTTTTTCAAAAATATATATTTCACAATTAGTTAAAATCCAGCACATATGCACAAAATCATTCCTGTATATACATATACAATTCCAATCCTATGCACATATATTAATTTTTGGCATGGATGACTTTAATTAAAGTTAGCATGAGGCCATTAACTATTAAAAATCCGACCGTTGAATTATATACTCTTCTTATGGATCTTATGCATGCCAAAAATTACAACAATCCAATATCAACATCTCAAAATACGGACTATGAAAAACTTTAACCGCTGAATACTGTCACAGTTTTTCTCAATGATAATTCTGAGAAACTAATCGTTGGATCATTATGATTTTTGACATGCATAACATGCATAAATATATTGTTTAATACAACAGTCAGTTTTTCAAAATATGTATCTCATAAATACATATTAGCTCCATGCTCACTTTAGCTAAAACAAGCATACGCTAATAAGGTCATTTCTACCGTCTACGTGTGTATACATAAATATAATCTGTTAGATTGTATATAACTGTAGTCAACTGTATAGCTGTAGTTTCCGTATATTTGTAGTTTCCTTATATTCTTTATGTATTGCCTATATAAGGCCTCTCTTGTACATGTTATATTCAATTAAATATATTCAAGACTAATGTCTTTCTTCATGGTATCAAAGCAAGACTCTGAAATTTTTTCTATTCCGCTGCTCTCACGATCCAGGCCATCTACACAGTTGTCGTATGTTGGTGAGAACCTTTTCTCCATTTTTTTTTTCCGGCAAACTCACTACACTTTGCCCTATGTTGACTATCTTCGTTAGCCTAAAACTGAAGTGTAAGGTCACAGCGAGGTAGCCCTTGTTGAGACGAGCACGGCGGTATAAAGCACGTCGTTGGAAACCGCTCCATGCGCCCTCACGCACCACCGGAAGTGTGCGCGTCAAATCCACGCGCCTCACGCGCCCCTATCAGTTCGCACGTCAAATCCACGCGCGGCGCTTTAGATCCACGCGCCAGCTATTCTTTAGGGCTGACGGCAGCCGCTTATGTGATAACCCGAAATTTTTTTAAAATGTTGGGGTATTTTTTTTGTAAAATTGAGAAGTTGTGAGGTATTTATTGTAAATTTGAGAAGTTTTGGGTAAGAGAAAGTTAAAATTCTTAATAAGACAATCAACCGAACGGCGCTGATTGATTGTCTGGAGAGGAATTCCGAATGAGGACAAGTAACCATTCGGTGCCGTGATTTCCGTCTGAATTTGTTCACACCTTACCCATTAAATGCTTTTACACCTCACTCACCAATTAGTCGACTTGCCAACAAACACAGGCAACCTTCACATATAGACGGTCAATAATTAGGGGGTCCGACATATATGTATATATATATATATATATATATACATATATGTATATATATATATATATATATATATATAATGAAGAGTGCGGGCAGGGAGAAATTAGAGAAGAGAGTATGAGAGACCGTAAGCTGGGGAAAATGGCTGCCATCAGATTCTCGCCAGAGTTCATCCTTTTTAACGTAAGTCTCTCTTATGTTTAAGTTTGGTTTTTATTATTAAAGTTGAGTATTTTTTAACTAGTTATTATTCTTAAGGTTTGTTTATGGTGGATTTAAAGTCTGAGATTAAAGATTTGGTGATTTGATAGGCGTTTGTAAAATTTGGATCGTTTTGGACACTATCCCCGCACATATGTGGGTATTTTCTGTGTCAACTTCAAATACTCATAACTTTCTCATACGAAGTCCGTTTTGGGAGTTCTTTACATGCCTAGAAAGCTTGGGAAGTCTAGTTTCTGAATATATAAGTCTTTGTGGTCAGATTTGTAGTAGAGAGAGTTATTACTGGAACACCAAGTACTACTCTTTTTGGGTACATTCATTTACTGTCCAATGTATATCTTTTAGACCACTTGGTATTTGACCATGAAAATCGACGTGTATCAACTTGACATACTTGGGGATATATCTTGGAAATCTTAAGGCCTTTGATTTAGTATTTTGGGTATTTTGTTCCGTAGGTTCATGAGTGAACGGTTTAGAAGTACGGGTTGTTGTACTTTTGGGATTTTTAGATCCTTTGTGCTTTATTCTTAATTTTCCTTGCATAAATTATTATTTTCAGATTTGGAAGGTCTTTGAAATGACCAATTGCATTGGGTGCATTGAGCATTGCATATATTTGGGAGGCTCGCGGAGCCATATTGGTTGGAAAACATTGTGACATTGAGGTAGGAATACGTATCCTTGTACCTATTGATAATAATGGGATATTTTCGAATGCTTTACAACTAATATGACTTATATGTCATTTTAAACATCATTGTTTATTATATTGAGATATGGATACATGTAATATACTGATTTATAAACTGTTGAATTGTGTGACACATTTATTAAATAAAAACCAAGGCATTGTATTAAAAGATTTTAAGAACTTATTTCCATAGTTGGATAAACTATTTTGGTACTAAATACACGTATTCATAAACATGGGAATGAGCTCTTTATTTTATTATTTAAAATATAAAAACAAGCATATATTGACACTGTTTATATAAATAAAATTGAGACATTTGGTTTTATAATTATATGCCTGATTTTATGAAATGATTTATAAATGAGAAGGACTAAGTAATATTCTAAATAGTTATTCCCTTGATTTTATTAAACTGAATGATGTGAAATGGAAATGATATTTATAAGTAAATGGTACACGAATGCATTTTGAAAAAGTGACTTGCCTTGAGATATTATTATGAAATGAAATATATGGCAATGATTTATGCATAGTTGGCAAATGTGATATTATTGTAAAATGAAATGTATGAAATGTTATATATTTTGGCTCTGTCAGTATTCAGAAAGGGCGTAGTGTCATGGGTTGGACCCGAAAGAATTATAAGGGCGTAGTGTCCTGGGTTGGGGTTTTGAGCATAACCCGAAGGAAAAATAGTCCATGCAAGTGGCTTACCATCGATGAATAACTCATTGTGGTTATGATATATTTAGAATGCTGTGCTAGAGGCTTGTTAGCCTGAAAGACAGCCTGATACTTTCGTGAGCCAAAGGAATGAATGGATGGATATGGATTGTGAACAGATAGAAATAGAAATGGAACGGTTTGATGAACATGGAATTGGTTATGGTTTTCACTGAAAGTCCACACAGGTTTGGAATTATTATTTATTTGGTATCCGATATAAAAAAATTTTGATATTTACATATTCCATGTATCCCGATATTATTGTTAAGTGGTAAAGGTTATATCATTCCTACTGAGCACGTTGAAGCTCATCCTACCATTAATACAGATTGCAGGTTGACTTGAGGTGTATTTTGGCTGGTATATCCTACGCTTGAGGATTGATGGGACATCTTCATGATAAATTCTGCATTACTGCGAGATATGTATTTATATTAATATATTTATAGATTCTTGGGATTCATTATTGTATAAATTGTCAATATTATTAACATTGTCATTATTATTTGATGTAAAGCGTTTTGAGACATATTGAATGTACATATCATTTCATATTCAGATATATATATATATATATATATATATATATATATATATATATATATATATAT
>JAESVK010082605.1:0-20397 GCA_017140935.1 Hamamelis virginiana
TATATATATATATATATATATATATATATATATATATATATATATATTCTTTGTCTCTCATGAGGAAATACGAATGAGCAGAACAGTTTGTAGTTCCATCTTGACACGTGTCGACCTATCCGGAAGGGTCTATACGGACGTCAAGTTGGGGCGTTACAGCTTACATCATATTCCACGTTAGCGCCACCACGATATCCACGTCAGCATGTTGACCCATTGACCCATCTGACCGTTGACCGTTAACTTTGACCGAAAATTTTGCCATGTGCATTATGACTTATTTTCGTGTCCTGAATCCATTTTTGCGGTCTGTTTTTCCATTTAGAATTTAGATATGCCTCATGATGAGATTTCTTGTCCAATTCATGTTATTTTTTATGAAGATAATTTTGTTTAGTGATCTCAAGCCATGCGTAGTTATCTCAAAGGTCGCAAGTTGTGGCTCTATGTGACTGGTGACCGCCCTATCCCAGCCAAACAGGAAGCAGATACTGATTCGGGCTATGCCATTCAAGTGGAGGATTGGGAAAGTGCTAATCACAAAATCATCACTTAGTTTCGCAATACCTCTATTTCCTCCATCATTTCTGAGTTTGGAAACCTTGATATTGCCAAAGAAGTCTGGGACTTACTTGTTACTCGGTATGTTGGACTAAGTGGTGCTCGCAATTATCAGCTCACGCTCAAACTGTATCAGATTCATCAGGAACCAAGAGAGCGCATTATTGTGTATCACAATCGGTTGAAACCTATATGGGATCAGTTAGCTGCCTTTGAACCAGCCATATCCAATTCTGCTGATGCAAACTTGGTTTACACTCATCAAGAACAAGGATGACTATTCCAGTTTCTGATAGGACTCTGTAGCGAATTTGAATCAGCCAAAAGTCATCTGTTACATCAGAATCCTTCACCAACGGTAACAAAAGCAATTCATGAGTTAGTTAATGATGGGACACGTCTTCAGAACTCTCCCATATCGCAATCCATGGTTCTTGCTATTCCTGCCTCAGTTTAGCAGACTGCCACTCCTGTTATTGCTTCTGCAGGTTCTTCTACCTATGTTTCAAAAGGCAAAGGAAATAATGACAGACAGAACAACAATAAAAAGCCTCTTCTTATCTGCAGTTTCTGTAAGAACAAAGGTCATTCAGTTGATACATGTTACACTCATCAGCGTATTCTTTAGAATACTACTGCTTTGACTCAGTCTGAATTATCAGAATCACAAGCCGAATCTCATTCCGAGTCTCATACTGCTCCATCACTATTTATGACAGATCTACATGATATGGTTAATCAGGTTCATCCTCCATCTTCCAGTGCATCCAACATTGCTCCTTCTACGCCTTCATGTAATTCTCCTACATGGCTTCTTGATTCTCCACACACACTACCACTTCTCTACCTACCATATATACTGCCAATGGTTCTCCTATGAATGTCTCTCACCTTGATACTATCTCTACACCTGTATTATCTGTTTCCAATATTTATCAGATTCCCCAACTTACTCATAATCTTCTATCTGTTGGGCAACTTACTGAACTTGATTTTTTTTAACATTTTCTTCTACTGGTGTTGTTGTGTAGGATTGTCAGACGAGGCAGATCGTTGGGACCACCCGTAAGGTCGAAATGCTGTTTGAGCTCATTTCTCTTCATCTCCCTTCTTCTAGCCTCTCTGCTTCTGCCGTTTCTGGAACGAGCACCCCCTCTCTTGCTTTATTGCATTCTCGCCTTGGTCATGCATCTGTTTCTCGGGTTAAACAACTAGCCTCTAGGGGTTTGTTGGGTTCAGTTTATAATAAGAGTTTTGATTGTATGCCTTGTCAATTTGGTAAGCAAACTACATTACCTTTTAATAACAGTGTTTCTCATGCTATTTCTCATTTTGATCTTATTCATTCTGATGTATGAGGTCCTTCTCCCATTACTACACAGGGTGGGTCACGTTATTTTGTTTTTTTTGTGGATGATTTTTCTAGATATACTTGGATTTATCTCTTCAAAAATCATTCTGAACTTTATCAAATATATCGTGACTTTACCAAAATGATTGAAACACAGTTTTCTAAACCCATCAAAGTTTTTAGATTTGATAATTCCCAAGAATATAGAGCAAATGAATTTGTTGATATTCTGCATCAATTTGGTACTCTTTCCCATACTTCTTGTGCTGGCACCTCTCAGCAAAATGGCAAGACTGAGTGCAAATTTCGACATATTCTCGATGTTGTTCGTGCTACTACTATCGCCGTTTCTACTCCTTCTCACTTTTGGGGGGAAGCTGCTCTCACTGCTTTTTACACCATCAATCGGTGTCTTTCTCCCATTGTTCAAAATCAAACTCCTTATGATCTGATGTTTGATTCTTCTCCATCCTATGACTTACTCAAAGTCTTTGGATGTGTCTGTTTTGTTTTTTTTCAAAATCATGAACGAAACAAACTTCAGGCCCGTTCTAGATTATGTTGTTTTCTTGGGTACGAGATTGGTCAAAAAAGTTATCGATGTTATGATCCCATTAGGAAACGTCTTCGTATTTCTAGACAAATGGTCTTTTGGGAACACAAAATGTTTTACAAACTGCCTCATGTTACTGTTTCCTCTGTTTCTTCTGTTGATCTTATCCCGGATCTATTTCCTACTTTTCCTGAGGAGTCTCCCACTTCTATTTCTGATATACATTTTACTGCGTCTGATGAGCCTCCAGCACCGATCTTCGACGTGCCCACTGATACTGTTCCAGCTGTGGATCCTGCTGGTCCTTCTGACTCTCATGCACCTTGCCGTTCTCATCGGGTAACTACACATCCTTCTCACCTTCGTGACTTCCATTGCTTTTCTGCTCTTGCCTCTCTCCAGGAACCTCAAACCTTTCGTAAGGCTTCCTCTAACCCTTTATTGCAGCAAGCTATGAAATAAGAGTTGGATGCACTGTATAAGACAGGAACATGGGATCTGGTTGATCTTCCATCCAGAAAATATGCTATAGGTTGTAAATGGGTTTATAAGATCAAGACTCAGTCGGATGGTACTGTTGATCGATACAAGGCTCGGCTTGTTGCCAGGAGCTTTACTCAAGAGTATGAGATTGACTATGAGGAGACTTTTGCTCCAGTGGTTCGGCTTTCTTCTGTCAGAACTCTCATTGCCATTTCTACAGCTCACAAATGGCCACTCTTTCAGATGAATGTCAAAAATGTTTTTCTTAATGGTGAACTCTGAGAAGAAGTCTATATGAAGCTTCCTCCCAGTTTCTCTCATCCTCCGGGGTCTTCTCATAGAGTATGTCGACTACGACGGACACTTTATGGTCTTAAGCAAGCTCCTCAAGCCTGGTTTGCCAAATTTCATTCTACTATCTCTCAGCATGGTTTCTATGGAAATTCTTTTGATACAGCTCTTTTTTTGAGACGGTCTGATCAAGGCATCACTATTATACTCTTGTATGTAGATGATATGATCATTACAGGAGATGATATGCATGGTATTCAGGATCTAAAGCACTTTCTTGGTCGACAGTTAGAAATGAAAGATCTAGGTCCTCTCAATTACTTTCTTGATCTATAAATTTCTTCTTCTGCAGATGGTTATTATCTCATTTAGGCCAAGTATACTTTAGATCTCATTTCTCGAGCCAGTATCACTGATAGCAAGATAGTCGACACTCCTATTGAGTATAACTGTTGCCTCAATTCTCATGATAGCGAGTCACTATCTGATGCTACTCTCTACAGACAGCTTGTTGGGAGTCTAGTCTATCTCACTGTTACTCGCCCTGACATTTCATAATATGCAGTTCATGTAGTCAGTCAGTTTATGGCTGCACCTAGATCTCCTCATTATGTTGCTGTTTTCAGGATTCTTCAATATCTGAAAGGCATAATGTTTGTTGGCCTTCATTTTTCTTCCCACTCTTCATTAACTCTTCAGGGATACTCAGATGCAGACTAGGCAGGTGATCCTACTTATCGTTGATCTACTGCAGGATATTGTTTTCTTCTTGGTGATTCTCTTATATCTTGGAGAAGCAAGAAACAAACCGTTGTTGCTCGTTCCAGCACTAAAGCAGAATATAGAGCACTAACAGCTATCACAGCTGAACTTATTTGGTTACGTTGGTTATTACAGGATCTTGGAGCTGATTGCTCCACTGCAACTATAATTCACTGTAATAATAGAAGTGATATTCAAATTGCTCACAATGATGTCTTTCATGAACGTACTAAACATATTGAGATTGATTGTCACTTCATTCGTCATCATCTGCTTCAGGGTACTCTCACACTTCAGTCTGTTTCCTCTCAGGATCAGTTGGTTGATATCCTCACCAAACCTCTTCCTCCAGGAACTTTTTGAGCTTTAGCTTCCAAACTCAAAATGGATTCTCTTAAACCACCATGAGTTTGAGGGGAGATGTTAGATTGTATATAGCTGTAGTCAACTGTATAGCTATAGTTTCCTTATATTTGTAGTTTCCTTATATTCTTTATGTATTGCCTATTTAAGGCAGCCTCTCTTGTACATGTTATATTCAATTCAATATATTCAAGACTAAGGTCTTTCTTCACCCATCAACATTCCCGTTGGCGGTTGTTGAATTTTTCATTTTTTTAATTTATCTGCAACTTAATTTAATCAATCATTCCATTGAAGATTGATTAATTATGAAAGTTTATTTTTTTTATTTTTTTTATTTTTGTGCTTTTATATATATATACACCAACTTGAAAGTTTTAAAATGTTAAATTCCACCAAGCTCCATGCATGACATCTGCATGCAATCAAGAATAGGATGAGATGTCATTTAATTGTCAGTTTGTTATCGGAACAACAAAAGAAATGCAAGCTAAGAAAAGGAAATAATCTTGTCGACATGTAATAATTTTAGTTTGTTTCTTTGCTTGATCAAAGTCATCTTTTTAGTGCCCAATTTCGTGTTCCAGAATAATTGGAGAATTGATCTTCCATAATCGATCATTTCTCCTTCTTTTCACGACTTTTTCGCTATCATACGTACGTACATAACTACATACCCAGCTGCCTGCTGGCCTGCTCATTATTCTTGCATTTTAAACGAGGGATTATAGCCCAAATTGTCGTGCCTTGTTAGAAATATGTATTCCACCGTCTTGGCACACTCTTTTAATAATAACAATATGACAGAAAACTTATACTATTTTATTTATTTTCAAGTGGACATGATGGGCAAGGAGCTATATAGCAAAGGACTGTGGAAATTAAATGTTATAGAAACCAACCAAAAATTAGACGTAGTCATTAATTAACCCCTTTGCTAACATATGATTTTAAAGGAAAACTTCACTTCACCCACCTTAATTAGATCAGTTGTCTTCATGATTTTGAAAGAATAAAAATATTTTTTTATCAATATGAACCGTATCAAATTCCAACTAAAATAGGTGCAATTATATGATGATATAGTATTGCTCAATCTAAACATGATGTGTCATGTTTTGAGTGGTGTATGATAAAGATATAATCTATTTGAAAGAGTGACTAAACCATTCAAAGTATGACACATCATGGCGGTTTTTAATTTCGGGTTAAAGTTTCAGATTGTACGTATAGCATTTTTCTTTAAAAAAATACGGACACACAAACTGTAAGATTACTTGTCTTGAGGTGCGCGGGTTTTATTTTAAGGCTATATAATTTAGAAATTAACCACATACTTGCATAAGCCCAAAGAGTCAAAGACTCCATGAGAATAAACCCCTGGACTTAATCTAATTCTTACTCTTTTTTCTTTACATTCTCACCAACTAAGAAAGTTCAAGTGCTTAGGTATTCCTGCATTCTCCAGTAGACTTATGGAGGAGATATCATAAATGATAAATGGACTTCCCGGTTCAAATTTGCATGGGTCGTTAGCCCCATGGAGTTGATTGTGGATAACAGGCTGAGTGGGCCTGCGTCACTCTTATCTAGTCTATGGCCCACAATTGAAGAATTTCTCCACGTGTTCGGGTCCACCATATTCGGCCTCTGCTCTTTTGGCCCATGCCGTCACGCAAACCTGCACGGTAAGGATTGAATCTACAATTTCTCTGTCAGTTATAAGAAAATATGAAATTCAACTCTTCTCTTCAACTTTATCAGGCCTTTTTTTAAATAAAAAAATAAAAAAAAATCTGAGTTAGTCAACTGGATGATGTAAGAAGATCTGATCAAAGTATCAGTGATGGAGGGAAAAATCTGTTCTCTACATACACTCTGGCATGGGAACAAAGAAATTGTGCTAGTCATTTGAAAATAAAATCCTTAACGTGGAGAAAAAAATAAAATAAAAGATTTCGTTTGATCGTTGGATAGTGGTCTGCTAAACTAACTTAGGCTGAAAATTCGGCCTATTCAATCTGAATACAATAATTATTCATAAAATAAGATTTGAATCCATATCGTCTGTTCAAATAAGTGATGACGGGTAGCAAATGGGAAGTACTTGTTTTTCTTACCGATGAGGGTCAGAGGAAGTTCCTCAGTACTTTCTTGCACATTATGCCATGTGTCTAAAATCTAAATAATCAAAGAAGGGAATATAGATTGATCCTATGCATGTATCCCCATATTTAAATTATTATGACCAGATGTCTATGTGTCCGTATCGCATTTCTATATGTTCATGTATATAAACACATGTTCATGTTAACATCTCCATGCATTAGTTTCCATGTATTCAAATATTTTGAAAATAAATTATAATTTATAACAGAATATGTATGGAGATGAGGAGGAGCTCCTCTGCACCGGTGAGGAGGCAAGTATTGTTTTGATGAAAATGCATTATATGCTTGCCATTTGGATGGCCATAAGCATAGCCAGTACAATGATTGGAGAGGCTTTTGTTAGGCCTTATGGGATGGGCCAATATTACTCGGCCATTGAACAGGCATAGCTCAGCTTTGGGCCCTAAGGCAACAAAGCCGAAGCCTAATTAATAAGTCACTAAAATTTGGGAGGGGATGTTGACACACCCTTGAATTATAAGCCCACCCCTTCCAATTTTGATTTTTTACCGTTTTATGAAAAAATACATTTTTTTTAAGAAACCTAGCCTCGTGGTCCACTAGAAAACATCATTTTGAACAACTTTGTAGAAGAAAGTTTTTCCAAAATCTATCATTTAAGCAGACTTTTTGGCATTTTTTACGAAATATTTTGTAAAAATAATAAATGATCAAAAAAGTATACTTAAATGATAGATTTTGGAAAACTTTCTTCTACAAAGTTGTTCAAAATGATGTTTTCTAGTGGATACGCGGTTAGTTTTCTTAAAAACAATGTATTTTTTCATAAAACGGTAAAAAATAAAAATTGGAGGGGGTGGGCTTATAATTCAAGGGTGTGTCAACATCCGCTCTCTTAAAATTTCGGTTCAAAACTTCAAATGCTCATTATCAGGTAGATGGCTTCATTTCGATCAGCCGAAAGATAGTGAATTGTAGCACTATAGTCCCTCAGATATTATAGAAAAATAATATAGTACCAGACACTTTAACCCGGAATTGAAAACCACCATGATGTGTCTTGCTTTGAGTGGTGAGGTCTCTTTTCTCAACATATTTCCCTTTTTTTCACACACCACTCAAACCATGACACGTTAGAGTGGTTTTTAACATCGGGTTAAAGTGTCGAGTGATATAGAATTGTTGGATATTAGATGCAATGGCAATACATTATTAGGAAACGACTGCACTCCATTTGGATCTTGGAAAGTTAGAAAATGAAAGAGAAAACAAAAAATTATTCAAGAAGGAAAACTGTTTCTCAGCAATTTCGAGTATTTTTCTTTCATTTTTCTCCGACTTTCTAAAATTGAAACGAAACAAGTGCTTTGTAACAAAAAAAAACAAAAAAGAAAAAGAAAAAATTTGGTCACTACAGCATAAACCATGTGTGTTAACAGACCAATGTCAATGGGGCGGGGAGGGCGGGGCGGGGCGGGGCGGGTTTTTGCTTTCCTAATCCCGTCCCGTGAATAAAAATCATTTCCCAAACCCGTCCCAATCCCAACTTAAAATGGGGCGGGGCGGGTTTTCCCATCGGGTTTGAAAAAATAATTAAAATATTTTTTAAACTTCAATTTTATTTTATTTTGGAATGAATTCTAACCATGATCTCAACAAATTTTGATTTTTATCTTGGATTATAAGTATTAGTAGTTAAAATATATATTTATACACACTAACTTGGTGAAAAGAATAGAAAAAAAATAGAATTGATAAAAAACTTAAAACACTAAATATTGTAAATAAATGGAAATGATTTTAGTATAATTATATATACACAAATATTTGGGGCGGGGCGGGGCGGGGCGGGGCGGGGAAGCCATATCTCATTCCCATCCCAAACTCTATAGAGTTTTTATTTTTATTTTTTCCAAACCCTATAGAGTTTTCAAAACTATTTCCCAAACCCTTTCCAATAGGGGCGGGACAGGTTACCCTTTTAACCCATCCCATTGACATCCCTAATTCTGAATAAAATTGTTTCAACCTCACTTCTTTTCATCCTTTTGGGGATGGGATTTGGGTTGATTTTGTAGGTGCAGTCGCTTACATAGCTCAGATTTCAGAGCCTGGCCAACAATTTGAGCCTGTATTAAACGCCTTAGTACGACAAAATGGGTTAACACTATTGCGTCCAAAGTGCAATAAGGGCCTGTTTGCGTTAGTTTTTCGTAAAATCACTTTTAAAGTTCAAAATTCCACTTGATTTAAGAGATGGGACGATAATCACTTATAGATGACTTGAAATGTAATAAGATGGTTGGCAAATTTTTCATACTAGAAGTGATTGTGACAAATGTTAAGGGACTCCAACTTTTACTACAATCACTTCTAGTATAAAAATTTTGATACTAAAAGATACTATTTGAATATAATTATAAACAGATATGTGAAGGACTAATTTTTCAAATGTGATTTAAAAAAAAAAAAGAAAAAACAACAACCCTAACTCCAATCGAGCAACTTGGTTCGGACATAGAATGTAATAACCATGCTAGCTAGCACATTTTCATGAAGGGCCTTGTTATTGCAACCCCTCCCAACTATTAGCCCACCACAACCATTTGTGATTTTTTACCGTTTTATGAAAAAATACATTGTTTTTAAGAAAACTAGCCGCAATATCCAGTAGAAAACATCATTTGAACAACTTTGTAGAAGAAATTTTTTCCAAAATCTATCATTTAAGTAGACTTTTTGACCATTTATTATTTTTTCAGAATATTTCGTAAAAAATACCAAAAAGTCTACTTAAATGATAGATTTTGGAAAACCTTTCTTCTACAAAGTTGTTCAAAATGATGTTTTCTAATGGATAATGCGACTAGTTTTCTTAAAAACAATGTATATTTTCATAAAACGGTAAAAAATCACAAATGGTTGGGATGGACTAATAATTGGGAGGGGTTGCAATAACAAGGCCCTTTCGTGAATGTAAGTCCACTAAGTGGATCAAGCCAACTGTTGGGCTTCTCAAACCCATACTTTGTTGTTGGCTCCCAACTCAACCCATTTCAACATATTCATATTGAAATTTTGAGTGTGATGCAAGCAAAAGGTCCTGTAATTACATTGTATGATTTTTCTCACCCAAATGCCATAAAGACATCAACCAGAGCTAGCTCAATTGGCAGAAGACAAAACGAAGTAAGTGGTCTCAGGTTCTAAACTCTTCTCTTAGCATTGTTATATATATTCTGCATTTCTTGTATTATAACTATTGATATAATTAATGTATACAAATAAAAAAAAAAATTATTTTTTTTGTCACATGGTATACATTAGTATGATTAATTGTTAATCAATTAGTAAGGGAGGAGACAATGTAATGCGGAAATTGTAGGAGGTGTGGGATTACAAATCCACCACTTAAAGCAAACCGTCAGAGATTTACCAAAAACGAGAATTGAATTAGAGTAGATAAGACCTTAATGGGGTTGTACAATTTTAAACTGTGGGAGGTCAAATTGTCAATTGCCAATCATAAGATGCAAGTTTAAAAATTTTAATGGACAAATAAATGTGAAGACCGCTGGAATTAGAATATTTGTTTGCCTTGGACAAGAGGAAGGAACATATCCCGTTGGAAAAGATTTCCGTGGATGAGTATCCCTCCACATGCTTCCCAAACAAAACAAAAACAAAAAAAAAAGACTATTCCTCCACATGGGTTCACATGCTCTGGCTGTGATTTCCCAAAATACCCTTATCCAGTTGATTGCTAATGATATGAAACAATTTTATTGGGTCCGTGCTTAGGTGGGCTCACAATAAACTAGACTTTGTTAATTGTATTGCATGACTCATGAAGTTCAAGGCTCCCATTAGGCTTAGTGTGTGGGCTTGAATATCATAAGCCCAATGATTGATTAGGCCCATGATTCATCCTCTGGTTTAATTGCAATGATAGTACAATTATTTCTAATGGTATCAGGTCAACTATTATTTTAGCTTAATCATAACTTAAGATTCTTATGAAATAATAATGAATTTCAAATCCTATCGAATGTTAAATAAATAAAATGGAAAATGAAAAATACAAAGAATCTAAAGAAATAGACAAATCAGCCTAAAGAAACTACGACCCGTTGGCCTTATGCCCATGAGCCAAAGGGACACAATCACGCAGCACCATATGACGGTCTCTTGCCCCATAATTATGATTCGTGTAAATTATTAATTTCCCCCAATTTAATAATGTCATGCCAATCAACCGACCAGAAAATGCAATTGAACCTTATCCACATCACTGCATGTTATTTTATACTTTCTGAATAAACGTAACTCATCCAATTTTTCACCACAATATCATCTACACCTACCCTGCCCCGGCGTCCTAGCTCAACCTTCGGTCGTGCTTCCCTGTGAATTCTAGGATCTCTAAGCCAATAAAGCTTGAAACACTCGATCCATCTAATTTTATGGCCAGACCCATGTAAAGAAAATTCAACCCTACATTCTTCAATTAATTAAGAAGTATGGATTAAAATACGAAACTGACTATAAATTAAACAATAATTCTATATCATTCGACACTTTAATTCGAAATTAAAAACTACTAAAAACCACTCTGACGTGTCGTAGTTTGAGTGGTGTATGAAAAAGAAAAAAACAGTTTGAGAGGAGATACCTCACCACTCAAAACATGACACATTATGGTGATTTGTAATTTCGGGTTAAAGTATTTGATGTTATAGTATTTTTCTAAATCAACTGACATGTATTAACCCGAAATTTCTGATTTTTAACTCGAAATTTTTAATTTCAGATTAAAAATTCTCAAAATTTTTAAATATATCAGTGTAGAAATACGAGTTTATATATATATATATATATATATATATGCATTGTTTTAAAAACCGGACCGTTCATCGAACCAGAAAAGTTAGCGGGTTAAGGGTCAACCGGTTGAACCGTGACATCATAAATATATTATTTATTTAATTATTTATTAGAATAAAAGCTATAAATGATTCAAAATATAATTTTTTTTAAATGTTTTTACAATCAATTCATATATTTGAATTTATGTGTAGTCATTACAAATATTAGGACTATTTTAGTTATTTTAGCACCTTAAAAAAAAAATTTAATTATTTAAAAAAAAAAAAATCGGGTTGACTGGTTTTTTAACCGGTTGAACAGCCGGATTGAACGGTTTATTTGAAAAACGGGTTTTTTTTTGTTGAACCAGCCGGAGAGGGGACCGGTTCCCGGTCCAACCGGTTGAACCGGCCGGTCCGGTCCGGATTTAATAACAATGTATATATGTGTGTGTCATATATATTAACTCCAATTCATTGATGAATTGCAAACCGTATGTTTTCATGATCAGCACGATCTTGATAGTCTATAATATTCTTCAATCATCGGTTACATATTATATCTCTACGCCTATTATAAACAACTGTGATCGTACCAATCTTTACCAAACATTTAATATCGCATATATTATTGAAAATATATTTTTTTTCTGAATCTACCTGTATTATTTCTGAAAATCCTAATTAAATTGTTACTTTCTTGTAAGCTCTATATGGCCAAGCTTTTGGGTGGCGTGGGGGTGCACACTCAACCTCAACTAATCACTCGTGGTGCCAACTGTAATGTGGCTGTCCAGCAGTGTACAAGTTCCAGGCTCCTTCCCATTTCTACACCCACATGCGTACTCCATTTCTCTCTCTTTCGTGATTAAGTATTGACGCGTCGGAGTATAGAATTTCCTATTAACGCCTGTCGAACCACTTTCGGTCCTGACAAAAGCAACCCCGTTAAAACACTCACCAACCAGTTCTGTTCTTCCCCCATTCGTATAATTACAATATAGAGAGAGAAAGAGAGGAGAGAGAAAGAGCGCGCAGAAATATAGGGATAATTGTCCATTGTGTGCTGTGATGCTCTTCTGAAGGTTTCTGAGAGACTGCCACAATGCACGCCAAGACAGACTCAGAAGTAACAAGCCTCGCACCATCATCACCCACAAGATCTCCAACAAGAAGGCCAGTCTACTATGTGCAGAGCCCATCGCGAGATTCTCACGATGGAGAGAAGACAACGACGTCGTTCCACTCCACGCCGATTCTCAGCCCCGTTGGCTCTCCGCCACATTCTCATTCCTCTGTGGGTCGCCACTCGCGGGAGTCCTCTTCCAGTCGATTCTCTGGTTCTTTGAAGCCTGGATCTCGTAAGATCTCGCCCAATGATGCGTCTCGTGGCGATCACCGTAAAGGGCAGAAGCCATGGAAGGAGTGTACTGTTATTGAAGAAGAAGGGCTTCTTGAAGATGAAGAGAATCGTAAATCTCTTCCTCGACGCTGTTATTTCCTTGCTTTTGTGTTGGGGTTCTTTGTTCTCTTCTCTTTCTTTTCCTTGATTTTGTGGGGTGCTAGTCGACCTCAGAAACCCAAGATCACAATGAAGGTTTGATTCATTGCATTGCTTTTTTTATTTGCATTATATTATTAGATTTTTTTTTTTTTTAAATGGGAATTGTGAAATGGGTATTGATTGATTTGCATTATATTTACAGAGTATTACATTCGAGCGATTCGTGATTCAAGCTGGTTCTGATTTTACTGGGGTAGCCACTGACATGGCGTCCCTGAACTCCACCGTGAAACTCACATTTCGCAACACGGCGACGTTTTTCGGGGTCCATGTTACACCAACGCCTCTTGATCTATCCTATTCCCAAATCACTGTAGCCTCTGGAACTGTAAGCTATATATCATCCGTCTTCTTCTTCTTCATTGACATAAAAATCAAAACCCAAATCTCAATCTTATTCTTCTTCTTCTGATTTTCTACTGTTTTTTTATTTGTCAAATTTGGGTATTGCAGATAAACAAGTTCTACCAATCGAGAAAGAGCCAAAGATCGATCACTGTAACAATAATGGGCAATAAAGTTCCTCTATATGGAAGTGGTGCTAGTTTGAGCAGTTCAACAGGCACGACGACGCTACCAGTGCCATTAAAATTAGACTTCATTGTTCGATCGAGAGGTTACGTTTTGGGAAAACTGGTTAAGCCAAAATTCGTCAAGAGGATCGAGTGTTCAGTAACTTATGATCCAAAGAAGATCAATGTCCCAATCTCGCTAAAGAACTCGTGCACATACCAATAAATTTAATTACTCTACAAGAAACGAAGAGGAATTAATTAAGAAGGATTTTTTTTTTTTTAATTGCTTTTTCTGGTTTCTTTTTTGTCGAACAGAGAAGAAATGGAGAGAGAGAGAGAGAGAGAAACAGCTAAGAGGGGGCAACTTTTGAGATGTGGATGGGCAGGCAGCGTGGGAAGCGCTTTTGGACTTTTTTGGATGCCGGAGTGACGTGGTGAGTAGAAAAACAGGGTGGATTCGGTAATGACTTGTGAGTGATGATTTCCTTCAATTTTTTCTCTTTTACTTATTTTAATGTGATGATAGTATGTAATAATTTATTTGTTTTCAATAATGTAATTTCAATTCTTTGGTTTAATGCATAATTGCAGTATTAATTATTCAATGATTAGTGGTATAAGAAGTTACATTTGGGGGTTTTATCAAAATTTATCGCTGTTTAGAAAAATATTATGATTCATTGTTTTGAGTTTGAGTCATGAGAGTATATAAGATATATTGAAAGGGTAGAGAGTTTTATGGGATTAATATTTGGTAGTGGCTCTTTTAATTGTTTAGTGAAATCTGAATGGATTCAATACATGAAAATGCGTTGTTTATGATAAGTTTTTATTGTTTGAAAGATACAAATCTTTTCATGAAGATTGGATAAATTGGGCTATTTTCGTGCTTTGAGAATGTTTAAAGTTCACAAAAGATGTTTGCATATTTGGCATTATATTTACATAAAACGGTGATGCTAATATAAGGTGCACATGATGTAAAGTTGCTTCAGCTGATTTTTATTGGGATAGTTGCAAAACATATTTTGAAAAATTAACCGTTAATTATGTTAGATACCTCTTTTATGAATGTCATGTCTGCCAAAAATCACGATCCAGTTATTGGTTTTTGAAAAAATCGGCTCTGAAAAAATGGTGACATTTCAAAAAATAAAAAAGTTAATTTTTTATTATGGCATTTTCCAAAAACCGGTCATTGGATCACCATGATATTTGGCAAACATGACATTCATAAGATATGTATCTGATCTAATGGTCGATTTTTGAAAATATGTTTTGCAATTGATCTAACGAAGGTCACTAGATGCAATTTTGTGTCAAGTGCAATTTTGTGTCAAGTACACTTTATATTAGCATCTTCTGTACAAGAAAATCTCAAAATTTCAAGGCAAATAAAAATTGAGGATTATTTGTCAAAGAATATTTTGATTTGTTTTTTTGTGGTAGATGAGCGCAGAAGAGATTAGATAATTTCCAAATGCACGCGAGGATTTGGATCCGGTAGTGATCCAACCTAATATTTGATCACTACCTAGTAATATATTCGGATATCGTAGATTTTGCTAAAACATATCTTTGAGAGAAACGAGACGTGGATTCAATTCATACCGTATGTCAAAAAAAAAAAAAAAAGAGAACTGTGTATCTTGTTGTGGCAACGGCACATTAAATTAAAAATTTTTAGGGCCTATTTGGATAAATTTTTATCTCTTGTATTTTTTTTTACTTTTAAAATTTAAAAGATGAAAATTTTGAGTGTGAAAAATTTGGTAGTTACCTTTAAAAATTGAGGAAATAAGATTCTTGCTTCCTCAACTTTTAAAAGTAACTACCAAAATTTTGCACTATAGAAAATATAAAGAAATTTTCGTTTTTTTTACTTTTAAAAGTAGAAAAATAGAAAGTAAAAACTTTTCCAAACACACCCTCATTATTTATTGCCACTTGAATTTTGCCATTGGTTACTAATTTTGATAATTGGCAATCTTAATAAAATTACCTTAACCAAAAATATGGTCATTTACCTGTACTCTTGAAAGAAGGATGAGAAGAAGGAAGACAAACATCTTTGGCTGTAACATGAAAAGGAGGGAATTTTTTCTTTTAAAATGACATTATTTTCTACAATATTTTCCTTTAGGTTTTGTAAGGGCTCAAGGCCCAAAACTGACAAGATGGGGCCTTGTAGCCCAGAAATCATCATCATTAGATGTGGGCCTAATCCCAAAGGAGGAGAGTCATACAGGGATACACTACAATTCCCGGTTCATGATTCAAAGCATGGGATGCCTCCATTCTTTGAACATATAAAACTAAAAACCATGACAAAAAAACTGAAAAATCTTATCTTATCTTACTATCATATAAAGAGCGTACGGGGCATTAGAATTCATTCCCTCCTTCATTCTCTTCTCTCCTTGGTCCACTCTCCTTCCTTATCCCTATTAGTTTTGGGTCTACTTCAAAATAATATGGAATTATATCATTAATTCAACTAATTAATTGAAATTTAGATTTTCAAGATTCTCTATTGATGTGGATCCCATTGAAGTCTCATTTTTTTTCCATAACTAATTCTTTTTTCTTTTTTTTTATTGTGGGTCTCATCTACTTCTCTCATCTCTTTTTTAATAATTTTTTATTTTTTATTTAAAAAATTGATTCCAGTTTACTTTTTACTTTCTTTGTGTTATTTTAAAATTTTTATTTTTTAATAATACATCCAAATTAATTTTCTTCAATTTTTTTAACATTTTTAATCATTTTTATGTATTAAGATATATAATGTAATCCTATAAATTTAATTATGATCAAACAGTCAAAATCATGTGATCAAAATATATTTTATACAATTATAATTAATTAGATAAAATTTTATTGATAAGTCCCACACAATTGAGTAATAAATATTTTATACAATTAAGAGAAAGTCTTAATCCATAATACAGTGAGGATATTAAATCCGTGGTAGATATGAGGATAGGGTGGACCGTGAGTAGAGCTTACTGCAATAAGAGCATCACGTATTTAGGTAGGAGAGAGAGTCACATTCCACATCAATTGAGTAATAAATATTCACAATATTTGGTTTAAAATCCTCTTTCCAACTCCACATAGAAATATTTAGTCGTTTCAAACTTCCATCTTCTCATTAGCATAATAAACTACAAAATGCTAAAAGTTCCATCTCCCATCCCGTTTTATCTACCCGAATGACGTGGCTATACAACATCAAAAAATATCATTTGTTCCACGTGCTCTGGGATTCTCTCCCGACCCGACCCGACCATCTGTTCCTTCATTTAATTACACACCCTGACCCTCTCTCTCTCTGTGTTTGTGTGTGTGTGTGCGCGCGCGCATGTGTGTGTGTGGCCTGGGGGGTAGGTGCAATGATGCTCTTTTAGCTTGACCTACACGGCAAGGAAAAGCTCAAGCTGTAGGTTAACCTTTGCCGTTTCCTCTAAGACCATGAAATCATCTCGGTCTACCTTCTGCCCTGCAAGGTTTGAATGGGAGCCAACCATGACATAAATTAAGGCCAAAATGTTCCCTTAAAAGGTGGAAAGACACAAGCTAAGCGTGAAACTATGAAGCCAACCAAAAACATCACCATTCCTCCCCGAGAAATGATGAAGGAACAAATCGGGAGCTCTTTTTTGTCCTATTTTTTAGCATACAACAGCAGCTATGGTGGATCTGCTGCTGGCCACAAGATCCACTGGTTTCTTCTACTGATCCGACAAATCTGTTGCTGGCCTGTGTTCTCCAATCTGCTCCGATCAGGAACAATGGCTCCATGCGATGGTTCTTTCTCTTCCAACTTTCTCTCTCTACTGGTATAACAATGGAAACTTCATCAAGAACCAAATCGAGCGGCTTTTACAGTGATGGTTCTTCGAGCATGCAGCTTTTACTGGTACAACAACTATTTTTTTTTTTACTGTGTTTAAAAAAAAAACAGTAAAAATATAAAAAAGACTATAAGCTAGTATTTTTACTGTGTTTTTAGTTTTCACTGTGTTTGTAGGTTTCAAAGACAGTGACAACTAAAAAAACACAGGAAAAACCCAAAATTTCATTGTGCACAGGTTGCTGAAGGTTTTCACTGAGTTTTAAAAATAGTAAAAAAATATTCTAGGTTTTCACTGAGTTTTTTTAGTGTTTTCACTGTTTTTTTTTTTTTTTTTTTTTTTTTTTTTGAGTTTCAAAGCATTTTGAATGTTTCCACTATCTTTTAACTGTATTGGGCATGATTTTCATTGATTTGAGAGTATTTTCACTGTCTATTTCTTTTTAGTGTTTTCACTGTCTTTTAACTGTATTGGAAGTCTTTTCATTAAGTTGGAAGTGTTTTCACTGAGTTGGGAATGTTTTCATTGTGTTTGGGAGTGTTTTCACTGAGTTGCTGATGTGGAATAGACGGGATTGAAATGCGATAAAGTTGCACGGAACTGGTAGCACCGCTCTAAACTACTTTTCATCGTTTTCTTCTACTCTAAATAAAAATGCCCATTGTTCTCACACAAACTACAAAAATTTCATGTCACTTTTGTTTCCTGCTTAAAATTTGTTACTTCCCCTTTGCGAATGTGATTGTTTATGTGCTTTTTTTTTTTTTTTTGGGTAAAAAAGATTGTTTATGTTGAAGAATGCTCTGATGCAACATGGCTATGGAGGGAAAGTGGGAGACTAGCAGAAAAAAAGACCACGTACCCTCGATAACTTTCATCTATGAATATACAAGGAGCGGTAAAGGTGCGCAGAATTTGTTCCCCAATGAATAACAGAATAACAAAGGTGGGGCTATTGTTTCCATGTGTGGGAGACACTAAATGTAGAAAGAAACTAAAAATATATATATAATAAAATAAAATAAAAAATTTCCAAAAATCTTGAGTTTAAAATTTTAGACATGTAGTCCAATTTTTATTTTAAATTTTTTGGTCTATTTTTTATATTAAAAAGACTTTTAGATCCATCTAATGATATAAAAGATAGGACAATTCTACTTGTCTTCCGTTATTGTTCTCCTTAGTGCATCTGACCAAATTAAAACAGTTATTTCGAGAAATTGACTATTGAATTTGATGCTCCACTTGTACTTATCATAAATGTAAAAAATCACATTGATCCAACGGTCGACTTTTCAAAAAATAGATTATGACGGTTTTTCACAATCTTTTCATTATTATTTATAATTTATGTCAAAATTGCAAAAACCGACCATTGGATCAATGTAATTTTTGTATTCATGATAAGTATAAATGAAGCATCAAATCCAACGGTTGGTTCCTCGAAATAGCTGTTCCAAGTTGGTCAGATACATCAGTACGAACAAAGAGGAAGGACAAAATGGGAGGACGGATGGAATTTTTCTAAAAGATATATAATTCAAATAAAAAAGATGGGGTTATTTATATGGTACTTGAAATTTTTTTTCCAGAGCTCACCTAATTCAACATTCATAGACCAGAAAAGAACAAAAAACGTGAAAAGAAAAATTCAACCTTCATGGTTTACTTTGTGAACACGATGTTGGTTTGGTCGTCTGTGGCTGTAGTGTTAATGCAAGAAAATTTGTCATTTTAAATTGATTTCGTCTATAAACAAGTGGGTAAATGCATTAGTACAGTTGTACGGAGTATATTAGATAGGTTCAATGGTCTCATGTATTTTACAAAAATTTCGACAATACTTTTACAAAATTTTAACGTAAAAGTTGCATTTTGATAAATTCACTGTTAGAACCCTAGAGGCAGCCGCCTAAGCAGAAGAGCACAAAGAGAGCCACTCTCTCTTCCCGTTCTGGCATAGGAGGAATACGGTAGAAGGCTTGAAGAGCTCGAGCAGACTTCTACGGTTCGTGATTCATTGAGATCAATCCAGACAGATCTAAAAGGTACGGATTCATCTCATTATTCTAAAGGATTCGGATTTTTTTTTTTTTTTGTGGCATGATCTATAAGCACTATTACGGGTTCATGGGATTTCCGTTCCCAGCAATTAAATATTTTTCTTTATTTCATCCATAAATAATATTTTTTATTAATTAGAAATGTGAGTTTATGGATAGAATGATTACTGGTGTCCGATGAATGTAATTTTTAGAATGCATGATAAGCATAAATAGATTTTTAGAGTTGCAATGGTGTCTCACACCCCCTCTTTAACTATTGAGAATAAATGAATACAATTCGACTTATACTATATATATATAAATGGTATACACTTCTAAGTTTCTCACTATTTTTGTAATATATGAGGAATTAACAATGGGCGTGATATGGGTTGGGATCAGTGACGAGATAGCCAATAGAAAGGAGAACCTTTGAGATGGTTAAAGCTTGGCTCCACTGTTCTTTAAGGATATCAAGACATAAGCAGCTTCTCCATTTTTAATGGAAAAAATCTTGGAATGATATGGGCAAATCAACACATTCCGTCCAGGTATGGAATTCGAGATAACTGATATTTTTGCTTTATTCATGTGCCATTTTTGGAACCTAGATTTGGGTATAATTGAAGGGCATTTCTGAATTTTAATTGCTAATTATGCATGTTCATATATCATCCAAAAAGATAGGGACCTTATGGTATAAGGCTCTTATATCTGGGCTCTATTGGTATAAATCCCAAAATTTTAATAGTTTTTTTAGATCGCAAAATTTTGATAATTACTTTTGAAAGTTGAGATGCTACTTAGGCTTTCAAAAGTAAATACCAGAATTTCTTACCATCAATATATATTTTTATTTTTTATCTTTTACTTTTAAAAGTAAAAAATAGGAAGTAAAATTTTATCCAAGTGGCTGGCCATTTAACACAAGAATTCTAGAGAAACAAAAAGCAAAAAATGCATGTTGCAATGTCCTTAAATATAATTAAAACTTTTTGAAGGTAGGAGTGTGAGACCCTGAATTTGTTAAAAATAATATATGCATATGTCTGCAT
>JAESVK010082606.1:0-20396 GCA_017140935.1 Hamamelis virginiana
TATATATATATATATATATATATATATATATATATATATATATATATTCTTTGTCTCTCATGAGGAAATACGAATGAGCAGAACAGTTTGTAGTTCCATCTTGACACGTGTCGACCTATCCGGAAGGGTCTATACGGACGTCAAGTTGGGGCGTTACAGCTTACATCATATTCCACGTTAGCGCCACCACGATATCCACGTCAGCATGTTGACCCATTGACCCATCTGACCGTTGACCGTTAACTTTGACCGAAAATTTTGCCATGTGCATTATGACTTATTTTCGTGTCCTGAATCCATTTTTGCGGTCTGTTTTTCCATTTAGAATTTAGATATGCCTCATGATGAGATTTCTTGTCCAATTCATGTTATTTTTTATGAAGATAATTTTGTTTAGTGATCTCAAGCCATGCGTAGTTATCTCAAAGGTCGCAAGTTGTGGCTCTATGTGACTGGTGACCGCCCTATCCCAGCCAAACAGGAAGCAGATACTGATTCGGGCTATGCCATTCAAGTGGAGGATTGGGAAAGTGCTAATCACAAAATCATCACTTAGTTTCGCAATACCTCTATTTCCTCCATCATTTCTGAGTTTGGAAACCTTGATATTGCCAAAGAAGTCTGGGACTTACTTGTTACTCGGTATGTTGGACTAAGTGGTGCTCGCAATTATCAGCTCACGCTCAAACTGTATCAGATTCATCAGGAACCAAGAGAGCGCATTATTGTGTATCACAATCGGTTGAAACCTATATGGGATCAGTTAGCTGCCTTTGAACCAGCCATATCCAATTCTGCTGATGCAAACTTGGTTTACACTCATCAAGAACAAGGATGACTATTCCAGTTTCTGATAGGACTCTGTAGCGAATTTGAATCAGCCAAAAGTCATCTGTTACATCAGAATCCTTCACCAACGGTAACAAAAGCAATTCATGAGTTAGTTAATGATGGGACACGTCTTCAGAACTCTCCCATATCGCAATCCATGGTTCTTGCTATTCCTGCCTCAGTTTAGCAGACTGCCACTCCTGTTATTGCTTCTGCAGGTTCTTCTACCTATGTTTCAAAAGGCAAAGGAAATAATGACAGACAGAACAACAATAAAAAGCCTCTTCTTATCTGCAGTTTCTGTAAGAACAAAGGTCATTCAGTTGATACATGTTACACTCATCAGCGTATTCTTTAGAATACTACTGCTTTGACTCAGTCTGAATTATCAGAATCACAAGCCGAATCTCATTCCGAGTCTCATACTGCTCCATCACTATTTATGACAGATCTACATGATATGGTTAATCAGGTTCATCCTCCATCTTCCAGTGCATCCAACATTGCTCCTTCTACGCCTTCATGTAATTCTCCTACATGGCTTCTTGATTCTCCACACACACTACCACTTCTCTACCTACCATATATACTGCCAATGGTTCTCCTATGAATGTCTCTCACCTTGATACTATCTCTACACCTGTATTATCTGTTTCCAATATTTATCAGATTCCCCAACTTACTCATAATCTTCTATCTGTTGGGCAACTTACTGAACTTGATTTTTTTTAACATTTTCTTCTACTGGTGTTGTTGTGTAGGATTGTCAGACGAGGCAGATCGTTGGGACCACCCGTAAGGTCGAAATGCTGTTTGAGCTCATTTCTCTTCATCTCCCTTCTTCTAGCCTCTCTGCTTCTGCCGTTTCTGGAACGAGCACCCCCTCTCTTGCTTTATTGCATTCTCGCCTTGGTCATGCATCTGTTTCTCGGGTTAAACAACTAGCCTCTAGGGGTTTGTTGGGTTCAGTTTATAATAAGAGTTTTGATTGTATGCCTTGTCAATTTGGTAAGCAAACTACATTACCTTTTAATAACAGTGTTTCTCATGCTATTTCTCATTTTGATCTTATTCATTCTGATGTATGAGGTCCTTCTCCCATTACTACACAGGGTGGGTCACGTTATTTTGTTTTTTTTGTGGATGATTTTTCTAGATATACTTGGATTTATCTCTTCAAAAATCATTCTGAACTTTATCAAATATATCGTGACTTTACCAAAATGATTGAAACACAGTTTTCTAAACCCATCAAAGTTTTTAGATTTGATAATTCCCAAGAATATAGAGCAAATGAATTTGTTGATATTCTGCATCAATTTGGTACTCTTTCCCATACTTCTTGTGCTGGCACCTCTCAGCAAAATGGCAAGACTGAGTGCAAATTTCGACATATTCTCGATGTTGTTCGTGCTACTACTATCGCCGTTTCTACTCCTTCTCACTTTTGGGGGGAAGCTGCTCTCACTGCTTTTTACACCATCAATCGGTGTCTTTCTCCCATTGTTCAAAATCAAACTCCTTATGATCTGATGTTTGATTCTTCTCCATCCTATGACTTACTCAAAGTCTTTGGATGTGTCTGTTTTGTTTTTTTTCAAAATCATGAACGAAACAAACTTCAGGCCCGTTCTAGATTATGTTGTTTTCTTGGGTACGAGATTGGTCAAAAAAGTTATCGATGTTATGATCCCATTAGGAAACGTCTTCGTATTTCTAGACAAATGGTCTTTTGGGAACACAAAATGTTTTACAAACTGCCTCATGTTACTGTTTCCTCTGTTTCTTCTGTTGATCTTATCCCGGATCTATTTCCTACTTTTCCTGAGGAGTCTCCCACTTCTATTTCTGATATACATTTTACTGCGTCTGATGAGCCTCCAGCACCGATCTTCGACGTGCCCACTGATACTGTTCCAGCTGTGGATCCTGCTGGTCCTTCTGACTCTCATGCACCTTGCCGTTCTCATCGGGTAACTACACATCCTTCTCACCTTCGTGACTTCCATTGCTTTTCTGCTCTTGCCTCTCTCCAGGAACCTCAAACCTTTCGTAAGGCTTCCTCTAACCCTTTATTGCAGCAAGCTATGAAATAAGAGTTGGATGCACTGTATAAGACAGGAACATGGGATCTGGTTGATCTTCCATCCAGAAAATATGCTATAGGTTGTAAATGGGTTTATAAGATCAAGACTCAGTCGGATGGTACTGTTGATCGATACAAGGCTCGGCTTGTTGCCAGGAGCTTTACTCAAGAGTATGAGATTGACTATGAGGAGACTTTTGCTCCAGTGGTTCGGCTTTCTTCTGTCAGAACTCTCATTGCCATTTCTACAGCTCACAAATGGCCACTCTTTCAGATGAATGTCAAAAATGTTTTTCTTAATGGTGAACTCTGAGAAGAAGTCTATATGAAGCTTCCTCCCAGTTTCTCTCATCCTCCGGGGTCTTCTCATAGAGTATGTCGACTACGACGGACACTTTATGGTCTTAAGCAAGCTCCTCAAGCCTGGTTTGCCAAATTTCATTCTACTATCTCTCAGCATGGTTTCTATGGAAATTCTTTTGATACAGCTCTTTTTTTGAGACGGTCTGATCAAGGCATCACTATTATACTCTTGTATGTAGATGATATGATCATTACAGGAGATGATATGCATGGTATTCAGGATCTAAAGCACTTTCTTGGTCGACAGTTAGAAATGAAAGATCTAGGTCCTCTCAATTACTTTCTTGATCTATAAATTTCTTCTTCTGCAGATGGTTATTATCTCATTTAGGCCAAGTATACTTTAGATCTCATTTCTCGAGCCAGTATCACTGATAGCAAGATAGTCGACACTCCTATTGAGTATAACTGTTGCCTCAATTCTCATGATAGCGAGTCACTATCTGATGCTACTCTCTACAGACAGCTTGTTGGGAGTCTAGTCTATCTCACTGTTACTCGCCCTGACATTTCATAATATGCAGTTCATGTAGTCAGTCAGTTTATGGCTGCACCTAGATCTCCTCATTATGTTGCTGTTATCAGGATTCTTCAATATCTGAAAGGCATAATGTTTGTTGGCCTTCATTTTTCTTCCCACTCTTCATTAACTCTTCAGGGATACTCAGATGCAGACTAGGCAGGTGATCCTACTTATCGTTGATCTACTGCAGGATATTGTTTTCTTCTTGGTGATTCTCTTATATCTTGGAGAAGCAAGAAACAAACCGTTGTTGCTCGTTCCAGCACTAAAGCAGAATATAGAGCACTAACAGCTATCACAGCTGAACTTATTTGGTTACGTTGGTTATTACAGGATCTTGGAGCTGATTGCTCCACTGCAACTATAATTCACTGTAATAATAGAAGTGATATTCAAATTGCTCACAATGATGTCTTTCATGAACGTACTAAACATATTGAGATTGATTGTCACTTCATTCGTCATCATCTGCTTCAGGGTACTCTCACACTTCAGTCTGTTTCCTCTCAGGATCAGTTGGTTGATATCCTCACCAAACCTCTTCCTCCAGGAACTTTTTGAGCTTTAGCTTCCAAACTCAAAATGGATTCTCTTAAACCACCATGAGTTTGAGGGGAGATGTTAGATTGTATATAGCTGTAGTCAACTGTATAGCTATAGTTTCCTTATATTTGTAGTTTCCTTATATTCTTTATGTATTGCCTATTTAAGGCAGCCTCTCTTGTACATGTTATATTCAATTCAATATATTCAAGACTAAGGTCTTTCTTCACCCATCAACATTCCCGTTGGCGGTTGTTGAATTTTTCATTTTTTTAATTTATCTGCAACTTAATTTAATCAATCATTCCATTGAAGATTGATTAATTATGAAAGTTTATTTTTTTTATTTTTTTTATTTTTGTGCTTTTATATATATATACACCAACTTGAAAGTTTTAAAATGTTAAATTCCACCAAGCTCCATGCATGACATCTGCATGCAATCAAGAATAGGATGAGATGTCATTTAATTGTCAGTTTGTTATCGGAACAACAAAAGAAATGCAAGCTAAGAAAAGGAAATAATCTTGTCGACATGTAATAATTTTAGTTTGTTTCTTTGCTTGATCAAAGTCATCTTTTTAGTGCCCAATTTCGTGTTCCAGAATAATTGGAGAATTGATCTTCCATAATCGATCATTTCTCCTTCTTTTCACGACTTTTTCGCTATCATACGTACGTACATAACTACATACCCAGCTGCCTGCTGGCCTGCTCATTATTCTTGCATTTTAAACGAGGGATTATAGCCCAAATTGTCGTGCCTTGTTAGAAATATGTATTCCACCGTCTTGGCACACTCTTTTAATAATAACAATATGACAGAAAACTTATACTATTTTATTTATTTTCAAGTGGACATGATGGGCAAGGAGCTATATAGCAAAGGACTGTGGAAATTAAATGTTATAGAAACCAACCAAAAATTAGACGTAGTCATTAATTAACCCCTTTGCTAACATATGATTTTAAAGGAAAACTTCACTTCACCCACCTTAATTAGATCAGTTGTCTTCATGATTTTGAAAGAATAAAAATATTTTTTTATCAATATGAACCGTATCAAATTCCAACTAAAATAGGTGCAATTATATGATGATATAGTATTGCTCAATCTAAACATGATGTGTCATGTTTTGAGTGGTGTATGATAAAGATATAATCTATTTGAAAGAGTGACTAAACCATTCAAAGTATGACACATCATGGCGGTTTTTAATTTCGGGTTAAAGTTTCAGATTGTACGTATAGCATTTTTCTTTAAAAAAATACGGACACACAAACTGTAAGATTACTTGTCTTGAGGTGCGCGGGTTTTATTTTAAGGCTATATAATTTAGAAATTAACCACATACTTGCATAAGCCCAAAGAGTCAAAGACTCCATGAGAATAAACCCCTGGACTTAATCTAATTCTTACTCTTTTTTCTTTACATTCTCACCAACTAAGAAAGTTCAAGTGCTTAGGTATTCCTGCATTCTCCAGTAGACTTATGGAGGAGATATCATAAATGATAAATGGACTTCCCGGTTCAAATTTGCATGGGTCGTTAGCCCCATGGAGTTGATTGTGGATAACAGGCTGAGTGGGCCTGCGTCACTCTTATCTAGTCTATGGCCCACAATTGAAGAATTTCTCCACGTGTTCGGGTCCACCATATTCGGCCTCTGCTCTTTTGGCCCATGCCGTCACGCAAACCTGCACGGTAAGGATTGAATCTACAATTTCTCTGTCAGTTATAAGAAAATATGAAATTCAACTCTTCTCTTCAACTTTATCAGGCCTTTTTTTAAATAAAAAAATAAAAAAAAATCTGAGTTAGTCAACTGGATGATGTAAGAAGATCTGATCAAAGTATCAGTGATGGAGGGAAAAATCTGTTCTCTACATACACTCTGGCATGGGAACAAAGAAATTGTGCTAGTCATTTGAAAATAAAATCCTTAACGTGGAGAAAAAAATAAAATAAAAGATTTCGTTTGATCGTTGGATAGTGGTCTGCTAAACTAACTTAGGCTGAAAATTCGGCCTATTCAATCTGAATACAATAATTATTCATAAAATAAGATTTGAATCCATATCGTCTGTTCAAATAAGTGATGACGGGTAGCAAATGGGAAGTACTTGTTTTTCTTACCGATGAGGGTCAGAGGAAGTTCCTCAGTACTTTCTTGCACATTATGCCATGTGTCTAAAATCTAAATAATCAAAGAAGGGAATATAGATTGATCCTATGCATGTATCCCCATATTTAAATTATTATGACCAGATGTCTATGTGTCCGTATCGCATTTCTATATGTTCATGTATATAAACACATGTTCATGTTAACATCTCCATGCATTAGTTTCCATGTATTCAAATATTTTGAAAATAAATTATAATTTATAACAGAATATGTATGGAGATGAGGAGGAGCTCCTCTGCACCGGTGAGGAGGCAAGTATTGTTTTGATGAAAATGCATTATATGCTTGCCATTTGGATGGCCATAAGCATAGCCAGTACAATGATTGGAGAGGCTTTTGTTAGGCCTTATGGGATGGGCCAATATTACTCGGCCATTGAACAGGCATAGCTCAGCTTTGGGCCCTAAGGCAACAAAGCCGAAGCCTAATTAATAAGTCACTAAAATTTGGGAGGGGATGTTGACACACCCTTGAATTATAAGCCCACCCCTTCCAATTTTGATTTTTTACCGTTTTATGAAAAAATACATTTTTTTTAAGAAACCTAGCCTCGTGGTCCACTAGAAAACATCATTTTGAACAACTTTGTAGAAGAAAGTTTTTCCAAAATCTATCATTTAAGCAGACTTTTTGGCATTTTTTACGAAATATTTTGTAAAAATAATAAATGATCAAAAAAGTATACTTAAATGATAGATTTTGGAAAACTTTCTTCTACAAAGTTGTTCAAAATGATGTTTTCTAGTGGATACGCGGTTAGTTTTCTTAAAAACAATGTATTTTTTCATAAAACGGTAAAAAATAAAAATTGGAGGGGGTGGGCTTATAATTCAAGGGTGTGTCAACATCCGCTCTCTTAAAATTTCGGTTCAAAACTTCAAATGCTCATTATCAGGTAGATGGCTTCATTTCGATCAGCCGAAAGATAGTGAATTGTAGCACTATAGTCCCTCAGATATTATAGAAAAATAATATAGTACCAGACACTTTAACCCGGAATTGAAAACCACCATGATGTGTCTTGCTTTGAGTGGTGAGGTCTCTTTTCTCAACATATTTCCCTTTTTTTCACACACCACTCAAACCATGACACGTTAGAGTGGTTTTTAACATCGGGTTAAAGTGTCGAGTGATATAGAATTGTTGGATATTAGATGCAATGGCAATACATTATTAGGAAACGACTGCACTCCATTTGGATCTTGGAAAGTTAGAAAATGAAAGAGAAAACAAAAAATTATTCAAGAAGGAAAACTGTTTCTCAGCAATTTCGAGTATTTTTCTTTCATTTTTCTCCGACTTTCTAAAATTGAAACGAAACAAGTGCTTTGTAACAAAAAAAAACAAAAAAGAAAAAGAAAAAATTTGGTCACTACAGCATAAACCATGTGTGTTAACAGACCAATGTCAATGGGGCGGGGAGGGCGGGGCGGGGCGGGGCGGGTTTTTGCTTTCCTAATCCCGTCCCGTGAATAAAAATCATTTCCCAAACCCGTCCCAATCCCAACTTAAAATGGGGCGGGGCGGGTTTTCCCATCGGGTTTGAAAAAATAATTAAAATATTTTTTAAACTTCAATTTTATTTTATTTTGGAATGAATTCTAACCATGATCTCAACAAATTTTGATTTTTATCTTGGATTATAAGTATTAGTAGTTAAAATATATATTTATACACACTAACTTGGTGAAAAGAATAGAAAAAAAATAGAATTGATAAAAAACTTAAAACACTAAATATTGTAAATAAATGGAAATGATTTTAGTATAATTATATATACACAAATATTTGGGGCGGGGCGGGGCGGGGCGGGGCGGGGAAGCCATATCTCATTCCCATCCCAAACTCTATAGAGTTTTTATTTTTATTTTTTCCAAACCCTATAGAGTTTTCAAAACTATTTCCCAAACCCTTTCCAATAGGGGCGGGACAGGTTACCCTTTTAACCCATCCCATTGACATCCCTAATTCTGAATAAAATTGTTTCAACCTCACTTCTTTTCATCCTTTTGGGGATGGGATTTGGGTTGATTTTGTAGGTGCAGTCGCTTACATAGCTCAGATTTCAGAGCCTGGCCAACAATTTGAGCCTGTATTAAACGCCTTAGTACGACAAAATGGGTTAACACTATTGCGTCCAAAGTGCAATAAGGGCCTGTTTGCGTTAGTTTTTCGTAAAATCACTTTTAAAGTTCAAAATTCCACTTGATTTAAGAGATGGGACGATAATCACTTATAGATGACTTGAAATGTAATAAGATGGTTGGCAAATTTTTCATACTAGAAGTGATTGTGACAAATGTTAAGGGACTCCAACTTTTACTACAATCACTTCTAGTATAAAAATTTTGATACTAAAAGATACTATTTGAATATAATTATAAACAGATATGTGAAGGACTAATTTTTCAAATGTGATTTAAAAAAAAAAAAGAAAAAACAACAACCCTAACTCCAATCGAGCAACTTGGTTCGGACATAGAATGTAATAACCATGCTAGCTAGCACATTTTCATGAAGGGCCTTGTTATTGCAACCCCTCCCAACTATTAGCCCACCACAACCATTTGTGATTTTTTACCGTTTTATGAAAAAATACATTGTTTTTAAGAAAACTAGCCGCAATATCCAGTAGAAAACATCATTTGAACAACTTTGTAGAAGAAATTTTTTCCAAAATCTATCATTTAAGTAGACTTTTTGACCATTTATTATTTTTTCAGAATATTTCGTAAAAAATACCAAAAAGTCTACTTAAATGATAGATTTTGGAAAACCTTTCTTCTACAAAGTTGTTCAAAATGATGTTTTCTAATGGATAATGCGACTAGTTTTCTTAAAAACAATGTATATTTTCATAAAACGGTAAAAAATCACAAATGGTTGGGATGGACTAATAATTGGGAGGGGTTGCAATAACAAGGCCCTTTCGTGAATGTAAGTCCACTAAGTGGATCAAGCCAACTGTTGGGCTTCTCAAACCCATACTTTGTTGTTGGCTCCCAACTCAACCCATTTCAACATATTCATATTGAAATTTTGAGTGTGATGCAAGCAAAAGGTCCTGTAATTACATTGTATGATTTTTCTCACCCAAATGCCATAAAGACATCAACCAGAGCTAGCTCAATTGGCAGAAGACAAAACGAAGTAAGTGGTCTCAGGTTCTAAACTCTTCTCTTAGCATTGTTATATATATTCTGCATTTCTTGTATTATAACTATTGATATAATTAATGTATACAAATAAAAAAAAAATTATTTTTTTTGTCACATGGTATACATTAGTATGATTAATTGTTAATCAATTAGTAAGGGAGGAGACAATGTAATGCGGAAATTGTAGGAGGTGTGGGATTACAAATCCACCACTTAAAGCAAACCGTCAGAGATTTACCAAAAACGAGAATTGAATTAGAGTAGATAAGACCTTAATGGGGTTGTACAATTTTAAACTGTGGGAGGTCAAATTGTCAATTGCCAATCATAAGATGCAAGTTTAAAAATTTTAATGGACAAATAAATGTGAAGACCGCTGGAATTAGAATATTTGTTTGCCTTGGACAAGAGGAAGGAACATATCCCGTTGGAAAAGATTTCCGTGGATGAGTATCCCTCCACATGCTTCCCAAACAAAACAAAAACAAAAAAAAAAGACTATTCCTCCACATGGGTTCACATGCTCTGGCTGTGATTTCCCAAAATACCCTTATCCAGTTGATTGCTAATGATATGAAACAATTTTATTGGGTCCGTGCTTAGGTGGGCTCACAATAAACTAGACTTTGTTAATTGTATTGCATGACTCATGAAGTTCAAGGCTCCCATTAGGCTTAGTGTGTGGGCTTGAATATCATAAGCCCAATGATTGATTAGGCCCATGATTCATCCTCTGGTTTAATTGCAATGATAGTACAATTATTTCTAATGGTATCAGGTCAACTATTATTTTAGCTTAATCATAACTTAAGATTCTTATGAAATAATAATGAATTTCAAATCCTATCGAATGTTAAATAAATAAAATGGAAAATGAAAAATACAAAGAATCTAAAGAAATAGACAAATCAGCCTAAAGAAACTACGACCCGTTGGCCTTATGCCCATGAGCCAAAGGGACACAATCACGCAGCACCATATGACGGTCTCTTGCCCCATAATTATGATTCGTGTAAATTATTAATTTCCCCCAATTTAATAATGTCATGCCAATCAACCGACCAGAAAATGCAATTGAACCTTATCCACATCACTGCATGTTATTTTATACTTTCTGAATAAACGTAACTCATCCAATTTTTCACCACAATATCATCTACACCTACCCTGCCCCGGCGTCCTAGCTCAACCTTCGGTCGTGCTTCCCTGTGAATTCTAGGATCTCTAAGCCAATAAAGCTTGAAACACTCGATCCATCTAATTTTATGGCCAGACCCATGTAAAGAAAATTCAACCCTACATTCTTCAATTAATTAAGAAGTATGGATTAAAATACGAAACTGACTATAAATTAAACAATAATTCTATATCATTCGACACTTTAATTCGAAATTAAAAACTACTAAAAACCACTCTGACGTGTCGTAGTTTGAGTGGTGTATGAAAAAGAAAAAAACAGTTTGAGAGGAGATACCTCACCACTCAAAACATGACACATTATGGTGATTTGTAATTTCGGGTTAAAGTATTTGATGTTATAGTATTTTTCTAAATCAACTGACATGTATTAACCCGAAATTTCTGATTTTTAACTCGAAATTTTTAATTTCAGATTAAAAATTCTCAAAATTTTTAAATATATCAGTGTAGAAATACGAGTTTATATATATATATATATATATATATATGCATTGTTTTAAAAACCGGACCGTTCATCGAACCAGAAAAGTTAGCGGGTTAAGGGTCAACCGGTTGAACCGTGACATCATAAATATATTATTTATTTAATTATTTATTAGAATAAAAGCTATAAATGATTCAAAATATAATTTTTTTTAAATGTTTTTACAATCAATTCATATATTTGAATTTATGTGTAGTCATTACAAATATTAGGACTATTTTAGTTATTTTAGCACCTTAAAAAAAAAATTTAATTATTTAAAAAAAAAAAAATCGGGTTGACTGGTTTTTTAACCGGTTGAACAGCCGGATTGAACGGTTTATTTGAAAAACGGGTTTTTTTTTGTTGAACCAGCCGGAGAGGGGACCGGTTCCCGGTCCAACCGGTTGAACCGGCCGGTCCGGTCCGGATTTAATAACAATGTATATATGTGTGTGTCATATATATTAACTCCAATTCATTGATGAATTGCAAACCGTATGTTTTCATGATCAGCACGATCTTGATAGTCTATAATATTCTTCAATCATCGGTTACATATTATATCTCTACGCCTATTATAAACAACTGTGATCGTACCAATCTTTACCAAACATTTAATATCGCATATATTATTGAAAATATATTTTTTTTCTGAATCTACCTGTATTATTTCTGAAAATCCTAATTAAATTGTTACTTTCTTGTAAGCTCTATATGGCCAAGCTTTTGGGTGGCGTGGGGGTGCACACTCAACCTCAACTAATCACTCGTGGTGCCAACTGTAATGTGGCTGTCCAGCAGTGTACAAGTTCCAGGCTCCTTCCCATTTCTACACCCACATGCGTACTCCATTTCTCTCTCTTTCGTGATTAAGTATTGACGCGTCGGAGTATAGAATTTCCTATTAACGCCTGTCGAACCACTTTCGGTCCTGACAAAAGCAACCCCGTTAAAACACTCACCAACCAGTTCTGTTCTTCCCCCATTCGTATAATTACAATATAGAGAGAGAAAGAGAGGAGAGAGAAAGAGCGCGCAGAAATATAGGGATAATTGTCCATTGTGTGCTGTGATGCTCTTCTGAAGGTTTCTGAGAGACTGCCACAATGCACGCCAAGACAGACTCAGAAGTAACAAGCCTCGCACCATCATCACCCACAAGATCTCCAACAAGAAGGCCAGTCTACTATGTGCAGAGCCCATCGCGAGATTCTCACGATGGAGAGAAGACAACGACGTCGTTCCACTCCACGCCGATTCTCAGCCCCGTTGGCTCTCCGCCACATTCTCATTCCTCTGTGGGTCGCCACTCGCGGGAGTCCTCTTCCAGTCGATTCTCTGGTTCTTTGAAGCCTGGATCTCGTAAGATCTCGCCCAATGATGCGTCTCGTGGCGATCACCGTAAAGGGCAGAAGCCATGGAAGGAGTGTACTGTTATTGAAGAAGAAGGGCTTCTTGAAGATGAAGAGAATCGTAAATCTCTTCCTCGACGCTGTTATTTCCTTGCTTTTGTGTTGGGGTTCTTTGTTCTCTTCTCTTTCTTTTCCTTGATTTTGTGGGGTGCTAGTCGACCTCAGAAACCCAAGATCACAATGAAGGTTTGATTCATTGCATTGCTTTTTTTATTTGCATTATATTATTAGATTTTTTTTTTTTTTAAATGGGAATTGTGAAATGGGTATTGATTGATTTGCATTATATTTACAGAGTATTACATTCGAGCGATTCGTGATTCAAGCTGGTTCTGATTTTACTGGGGTAGCCACTGACATGGCGTCCCTGAACTCCACCGTGAAACTCACATTTCGCAACACGGCGACGTTTTTCGGGGTCCATGTTACACCAACGCCTCTTGATCTATCCTATTCCCAAATCACTGTAGCCTCTGGAACTGTAAGCTATATATCATCCGTCTTCTTCTTCTTCATTGACATAAAAATCAAAACCCAAATCTCAATCTTATTCTTCTTCTTCTGATTTTCTACTGTTTTTTTATTTGTCAAATTTGGGTATTGCAGATAAACAAGTTCTACCAATCGAGAAAGAGCCAAAGATCGATCACTGTAACAATAATGGGCAATAAAGTTCCTCTATATGGAAGTGGTGCTAGTTTGAGCAGTTCAACAGGCACGACGACGCTACCAGTGCCATTAAAATTAGACTTCATTGTTCGATCGAGAGGTTACGTTTTGGGAAAACTGGTTAAGCCAAAATTCGTCAAGAGGATCGAGTGTTCAGTAACTTATGATCCAAAGAAGATCAATGTCCCAATCTCGCTAAAGAACTCGTGCACATACCAATAAATTTAATTACTCTACAAGAAACGAAGAGGAATTAATTAAGAAGGATTTTTTTTTTTTTAATTGCTTTTTCTGGTTTCTTTTTTGTCGAACAGAGAAGAAATGGAGAGAGAGAGAGAGAGAGAAACAGCTAAGAGGGGGCAACTTTTGAGATGTGGATGGGCAGGCAGCGTGGGAAGCGCTTTTGGACTTTTTTGGATGCCGGAGTGACGTGGTGAGTAGAAAAACAGGGTGGATTCGGTAATGACTTGTGAGTGATGATTTCCTTCAATTTTTTCTCTTTTACTTATTTTAATGTGATGATAGTATGTAATAATTTATTTGTTTTCAATAATGTAATTTCAATTCTTTGGTTTAATGCATAATTGCAGTATTAATTATTCAATGATTAGTGGTATAAGAAGTTACATTTGGGGGTTTTATCAAAATTTATCGCTGTTTAGAAAAATATTATGATTCATTGTTTTGAGTTTGAGTCATGAGAGTATATAAGATATATTGAAAGGGTAGAGAGTTTTATGGGATTAATATTTGGTAGTGGCTCTTTTAATTGTTTAGTGAAATCTGAATGGATTCAATACATGAAAATGCGTTGTTTATGATAAGTTTTTATTGTTTGAAAGATACAAATCTTTTCATGAAGATTGGATAAATTGGGCTATTTTCGTGCTTTGAGAATGTTTAAAGTTCACAAAAGATGTTTGCATATTTGGCATTATATTTACATAAAACGGTGATGCTAATATAAGGTGCACATGATGTAAAGTTGCTTCAGCTGATTTTTATTGGGATAGTTGCAAAACATATTTTGAAAAATTAACCGTTAATTATGTTAGATACCTCTTTTATGAATGTCATGTCTGCCAAAAATCACGATCCAGTTATTGGTTTTTGAAAAAATCGGCTCTGAAAAAATGGTGACATTTCAAAAAATAAAAAAGTTAATTTTTTATTATGGCATTTTCCAAAAACCGGTCATTGGATCACCATGATATTTGGCAAACATGACATTCATAAGATATGTATCTGATCTAATGGTCGATTTTTGAAAATATGTTTTGCAATTGATCTAACGAAGGTCACTAGATGCAATTTTGTGTCAAGTGCAATTTTGTGTCAAGTACACTTTATATTAGCATCTTCTGTACAAGAAAATCTCAAAATTTCAAGGCAAATAAAAATTGAGGATTATTTGTCAAAGAATATTTTGATTTGTTTTTTTGTGGTAGATGAGCGCAGAAGAGATTAGATAATTTCCAAATGCACGCGAGGATTTGGATCCGGTAGTGATCCAACCTAATATTTGATCACTACCTAGTAATATATTCGGATATCGTAGATTTTGCTAAAACATATCTTTGAGAGAAACGAGACGTGGATTCAATTCATACCGTATGTCAAAAAAAAAAAAAAAAGAGAACTGTGTATCTTGTTGTGGCAACGGCACATTAAATTAAAAATTTTTAGGGCCTATTTGGATAAATTTTTATCTCTTGTATTTTTTTTTACTTTTAAAATTTAAAAGATGAAAATTTTGAGTGTGAAAAATTTGGTAGTTACCTTTAAAAATTGAGGAAATAAGATTCTTGCTTCCTCAACTTTTAAAAGTAACTACCAAAATTTTGCACTATAGAAAATATAAAGAAATTTTCGTTTTTTTTACTTTTAAAAGTAGAAAAATAGAAAGTAAAAACTTTTCCAAACACACCCTCATTATTTATTGCCACTTGAATTTTGCCATTGGTTACTAATTTTGATAATTGGCAATCTTAATAAAATTACCTTAACCAAAAATATGGTCATTTACCTGTACTCTTGAAAGAAGGATGAGAAGAAGGAAGACAAACATCTTTGGCTGTAACATGAAAAGGAGGGAATTTTTTCTTTTAAAATGACATTATTTTCTACAATATTTTCCTTTAGGTTTTGTAAGGGCTCAAGGCCCAAAACTGACAAGATGGGGCCTTGTAGCCCAGAAATCATCATCATTAGATGTGGGCCTAATCCCAAAGGAGGAGAGTCATACAGGGATACACTACAATTCCCGGTTCATGATTCAAAGCATGGGATGCCTCCATTCTTTGAACATATAAAACTAAAAACCATGACAAAAAAACTGAAAAATCTTATCTTATCTTACTATCATATAAAGAGCGTACGGGGCATTAGAATTCATTCCCTCCTTCATTCTCTTCTCTCCTTGGTCCACTCTCCTTCCTTATCCCTATTAGTTTTGGGTCTACTTCAAAATAATATGGAATTATATCATTAATTCAACTAATTAATTGAAATTTAGATTTTCAAGATTCTCTATTGATGTGGATCCCATTGAAGTCTCATTTTTTTTCCATAACTAATTCTTTTTTCTTTTTTTTTATTGTGGGTCTCATCTACTTCTCTCATCTCTTTTTTAATAATTTTTTATTTTTTATTTAAAAAATTGATTCCAGTTTACTTTTTACTTTCTTTGTGTTATTTTAAAATTTTTATTTTTTAATAATACATCCAAATTAATTTTCTTCAATTTTTTTAACATTTTTAATCATTTTTATGTATTAAGATATATAATGTAATCCTATAAATTTAATTATGATCAAACAGTCAAAATCATGTGATCAAAATATATTTTATACAATTATAATTAATTAGATAAAATTTTATTGATAAGTCCCACACAATTGAGTAATAAATATTTTATACAATTAAGAGAAAGTCTTAATCCATAATACAGTGAGGATATTAAATCCGTGGTAGATATGAGGATAGGGTGGACCGTGAGTAGAGCTTACTGCAATAAGAGCATCACGTATTTAGGTAGGAGAGAGAGTCACATTCCACATCAATTGAGTAATAAATATTCACAATATTTGGTTTAAAATCCTCTTTCCAACTCCACATAGAAATATTTAGTCGTTTCAAACTTCCATCTTCTCATTAGCATAATAAACTACAAAATGCTAAAAGTTCCATCTCCCATCCCGTTTTATCTACCCGAATGACGTGGCTATACAACATCAAAAAATATCATTTGTTCCACGTGCTCTGGGATTCTCTCCCGACCCGACCCGACCATCTGTTCCTTCATTTAATTACACACCCTGACCCTCTCTCTCTCTGTGTTTGTGTGTGTGTGTGCGCGCGCGCATGTGTGTGTGTGGCCTGGGGGGTAGGTGCAATGATGCTCTTTTAGCTTGACCTACACGGCAAGGAAAAGCTCAAGCTGTAGGTTAACCTTTGCCGTTTCCTCTAAGACCATGAAATCATCTCGGTCTACCTTCTGCCCTGCAAGGTTTGAATGGGAGCCAACCATGACATAAATTAAGGCCAAAATGTTCCCTTAAAAGGTGGAAAGACACAAGCTAAGCGTGAAACTATGAAGCCAACCAAAAACATCACCATTCCTCCCCGAGAAATGATGAAGGAACAAATCGGGAGCTCTTTTTTGTCCTATTTTTTAGCATACAACAGCAGCTATGGTGGATCTGCTGCTGGCCACAAGATCCACTGGTTTCTTCTACTGATCCGACAAATCTGTTGCTGGCCTGTGTTCTCCAATCTGCTCCGATCAGGAACAATGGCTCCATGCGATGGTTCTTTCTCTTCCAACTTTCTCTCTCTACTGGTATAACAATGGAAACTTCATCAAGAACCAAATCGAGCGGCTTTTACAGTGATGGTTCTTCGAGCATGCAGCTTTTACTGGTACAACAACTATTTTTTTTTTTACTGTGTTTAAAAAAAAAACAGTAAAAATATAAAAAAGACTATAAGCTAGTATTTTTACTGTGTTTTTAGTTTTCACTGTGTTTGTAGGTTTCAAAGACAGTGACAACTAAAAAAACACAGGAAAAACCCAAAATTTCATTGTGCACAGGTTGCTGAAGGTTTTCACTGAGTTTTAAAAATAGTAAAAAAATATTCTAGGTTTTCACTGAGTTTTTTTAGTGTTTTCACTGTTTTTTTTTTTTTTTTTTTTTTTTTTTTTGAGTTTCAAAGCATTTTGAATGTTTCCACTATCTTTTAACTGTATTGGGCATGATTTTCATTGATTTGAGAGTATTTTCACTGTCTATTTCTTTTTAGTGTTTTCACTGTCTTTTAACTGTATTGGAAGTCTTTTCATTAAGTTGGAAGTGTTTTCACTGAGTTGGGAATGTTTTCATTGTGTTTGGGAGTGTTTTCACTGAGTTGCTGATGTGGAATAGACGGGATTGAAATGCGATAAAGTTGCACGGAACTGGTAGCACCGCTCTAAACTACTTTTCATCGTTTTCTTCTACTCTAAATAAAAATGCCCATTGTTCTCACACAAACTACAAAAATTTCATGTCACTTTTGTTTCCTGCTTAAAATTTGTTACTTCCCCTTTGCGAATGTGATTGTTTATGTGCTTTTTTTTTTTTTTTTGGGTAAAAAAGATTGTTTATGTTGAAGAATGCTCTGATGCAACATGGCTATGGAGGGAAAGTGGGAGACTAGCAGAAAAAAAGACCACGTACCCTCGATAACTTTCATCTATGAATATACAAGGAGCGGTAAAGGTGCGCAGAATTTGTTCCCCAATGAATAACAGAATAACAAAGGTGGGGCTATTGTTTCCATGTGTGGGAGACACTAAATGTAGAAAGAAACTAAAAATATATATATAATAAAATAAAATAAAAAATTTCCAAAAATCTTGAGTTTAAAATTTTAGACATGTAGTCCAATTTTTATTTTAAATTTTTTGGTCTATTTTTTATATTAAAAAGACTTTTAGATCCATCTAATGATATAAAAGATAGGACAATTCTACTTGTCTTCCGTTATTGTTCTCCTTAGTGCATCTGACCAAATTAAAACAGTTATTTCGAGAAATTGACTATTGAATTTGATGCTCCACTTGTACTTATCATAAATGTAAAAAATCACATTGATCCAACGGTCGACTTTTCAAAAAATAGATTATGACGGTTTTTCACAATCTTTTCATTATTATTTATAATTTATGTCAAAATTGCAAAAACCGACCATTGGATCAATGTAATTTTTGTATTCATGATAAGTATAAATGAAGCATCAAATCCAACGGTTGGTTCCTCGAAATAGCTGTTCCAAGTTGGTCAGATACATCAGTACGAACAAAGAGGAAGGACAAAATGGGAGGACGGATGGAATTTTTCTAAAAGATATATAATTCAAATAAAAAAGATGGGGTTATTTATATGGTACTTGAAATTTTTTTTCCAGAGCTCACCTAATTCAACATTCATAGACCAGAAAAGAACAAAAAACGTGAAAAGAAAAATTCAACCTTCATGGTTTACTTTGTGAACACGATGTTGGTTTGGTCGTCTGTGGCTGTAGTGTTAATGCAAGAAAATTTGTCATTTTAAATTGATTTCGTCTATAAACAAGTGGGTAAATGCATTAGTACAGTTGTACGGAGTATATTAGATAGGTTCAATGGTCTCATGTATTTTACAAAAATTTCGACAATACTTTTACAAAATTTTAACGTAAAAGTTGCATTTTGATAAATTCACTGTTAGAACCCTAGAGGCAGCCGCCTAAGCAGAAGAGCACAAAGAGAGCCACTCTCTCTTCCCGTTCTGGCATAGGAGGAATACGGTAGAAGGCTTGAAGAGCTCGAGCAGACTTCTACGGTTCGTGATTCATTGAGATCAATCCAGACAGATCTAAAAGGTACGGATTCATCTCATTATTCTAAAGGATTCGGATTTTTTTTTTTTTTTGTGGCATGATCTATAAGCACTATTACGGGTTCATGGGATTTCCGTTCCCAGCAATTAAATATTTTTCTTTATTTCATCCATAAATAATATTTTTTATTAATTAGAAATGTGAGTTTATGGATAGAATGATTACTGGTGTCCGATGAATGTAATTTTTAGAATGCATGATAAGCATAAATAGATTTTTAGAGTTGCAATGGTGTCTCACACCCCCTCTTTAACTATTGAGAATAAATGAATACAATTCGACTTATACTATATATATATAAATGGTATACACTTCTAAGTTTCTCACTATTTTTGTAATATATGAGGAATTAACAATGGGCGTGATATGGGTTGGGATCAGTGACGAGATAGCCAATAGAAAGGAGAACCTTTGAGATGGTTAAAGCTTGGCTCCACTGTTCTTTAAGGATATCAAGACATAAGCAGCTTCTCCATTTTTAATGGAAAAAATCTTGGAATGATATGGGCAAATCAACACATTCCGTCCAGGTATGGAATTCGAGATAACTGATATTTTTGCTTTATTCATGTGCCATTTTTGGAACCTAGATTTGGGTATAATTGAAGGGCATTTCTGAATTTTAATTGCTAATTATGCATGTTCATATATCATCCAAAAAGATAGGGACCTTATGGTATAAGGCTCTTATATCTGGGCTCTATTGGTATAAATCCCAAAATTTTAATAGTTTTTTTAGATCGCAAAATTTTGATAATTACTTTTGAAAGTTGAGATGCTACTTAGGCTTTCAAAAGTAAATACCAGAATTTCTTACCATCAATATATATTTTTATTTTTTATCTTTTACTTTTAAAAGTAAAAAATAGGAAGTAAAATTTTATCCAAGTGGCTGGCCATTTAACACAAGAATTCTAGAGAAACAAAAAGCAAAAAATGCATGTTGCAATGTCCTTAAATATAATTAAAACTTTTTGAAGGTAGGAGTGTGAGACCCTGAATTTGTTAAAAATAATATATGCATATGTCTGCAT
>JAESVK010082615.1:13279-39225 GCA_017140935.1 Hamamelis virginiana
GATATTATGTAACAATTCACATATATAGTCATTCGTTAGTACGTTATATATTGTCTCTCTTTTTTCAATGTTTTTTCTATGTATTGTCTTTTACATTAATATTACCTCAAATCCATCATTAGATCCTGCTTGCAGATCGGTTTCCACTGTGACATATACCATGAAAAATATTTCCATGTCATATATAACCATATGCGTATACATATATATATATATATATATGTACATACAAACAAAGTGTTAGCGTATCTACACACGTGGGCTCACGGGTATAACAGTATAAGGTACACTTTATGGAAATTTATGTAACGTAATTTTTTTATAGGCGGAGTAGTGAAATAAATTTTGAAAAATATATCGACAGTTGAATTCGATACTCCATGTTTGTTAAAAGATGACAGTGATCTACTTGTCGGTTTTTGAAAAATTTACTATGATCAATTGCAACTTTTGTCCTTTAAAATGTTACAAATTTTTTCTGGAATTCAGCATTGCTTCAATTCATTGTAATTTTTGGCAAATATAACATGCACAAGTGAGGTATATAATTCAATGGTCAATTTTTTATAGCAACTGACATCTTTATGCTAAACCACCAGGTGCACCTCATACTAGTATCTCTATAGACGCACTTATATATATATATATATATAGAGAGAGAGAGAGAGACTTACTGTTTCCAGGGTCGAGATAAGCAATTGAGACGAGGAAACCAGGGCCAACATGTGATAGAAACTTTCTCCATCCAGGTTTCTAATTAATCAACAAAAAATTTACACGAAAGAAACTCAGAACTGTGAACATCAACTTTACCAAACCGTGAGAGAGAGAGAGAGAGAGAGAGAGCATGAACTCAAATGTAAAGAGACCTGATGTTTTGAATCCTCTTGATCAAAATCATTGTTAGTATTATTATTAGCAATATTGGACGGTGGGGATACATTGAGAGATACTATGCGGTTGCTCCCTACAGCCCTTGATACAGAATCAGTACCACCCAATTGCTGTTGCTGCTGCAGGCTTCCCATCTCTCTCTCTCTCTCTCTCTCTTTTGTTTCTCTCTCTTCTCTTCTAGCCGTGCAACTTAACAGAGATCGTCAATGAAGTGGTATATTTATAGTGCATGCATGCTGTGCCTCACGCTTGTCTGGCATCAGACATATAGCTGTCACTCAGCGCAAGCGCGGCAGGTCATGACTATAACAATAATAATTAAAATAATATTAATATTTTATGATATTTCCCCTTACTCTTTGATACTTACCAATTTTTTAATATATAATCTACTAACCTAGTTTTGTTTTGTTTTGTTTTGTTTTTTTTGTTTTGTTTTTGTTTTTTTAATTTTAATTTTTAAAATTTATCTAATCAATTGTTTGGTCATTAATCAAGAGCTGCGTTTGTGTTAGGTTTTTTTTAAAATATTTTTGAACTACTTTCTCTTCACATAACTCTTTATAATAATATTAAAAGTATATATAATTGTGGCAAAAGTTGTGGCATCGGCACAATAACTGGTATAAAAATTTTGCCAATCGTACCATTCATCAATCAAATTGTTAAAAAACGATTATCATTCTGCTCTTAAGTAAAGTAAAATTTTGAGTTCTAAAAATAATTTAAAAAAAAAAATTAATGCAAACTGCACTTAAAATTGTAATGTTTTATATTCTCCCAAGTACTTAGGAAAAATCTATTTAATAAATATGAAATGCAGGAGTGCAAATAGCAATACTAATCAAGTAAAAAAAGGTGGGGCCGAGGGGTGATCGAAGTGGGAAGATTTTTTTTTTTTATTGACCTCTAAACCAATTTCTTTGACCTTTAAAGTAAGATATATCCATGCAACTCTCAACTCTAAAGCCATTTATTTGAAAGTTTATAATGAGAAAATTCCAAAAACCAAAACATTAAATATCACATGTTATCTCTCTCTCTCTCTCTCTCTCTCTCTCTCTCTCTCTCTGAGCCGCCCTGAGAGCAGGCCTAGCAGGCAATCGCCTTTGGCATCAATTTTTTAGGAAAATTTAGGGGCATTAAATTTGGTCTTAGTAGTGATACACTACATAGCCAACCAATTTTTATTCAAGGGTAGCTCAAAGGGCCAAACCCCAATATACTACATATGTTCTACTATTTAGCCTCTATTTTTTGTTGTTGCATTTTTCTTTAGAATATAATTTTTGTTAATTTCTTGGTATCATTGTTTTATATATATGTTTAACACATTTATGGAAAATATAGTTGAATTATATTCATTTTAATGGAATTATATTCAAAAGTTGTAATCAAATCTTGTTTATTAGTTTGATATATTTGTAATGATGATAGGAGCATTGTTATTAAACCCGGACCGGACCGGCCGGTTCAATCGGTTGGACCGGGAACCGGTCCCCTCTCCGGCTGGTTCAACCCCCAAAAACCCGTTTTTCAATTAAACCGTTCAACCCACCGGTTCAACCGGTCAACCCGGTTTTTTTTAAAAAAAAAAAAATTTAATAATTTTTTTAATTTTTTTTTTAAGGTGCTAAAATGACTAAAATAGTCCCAATATTTGTAATGACTGCACATAAATTCAAATATATGAATTGATTGTACAAACATTTAAAAATATATATATTTTGAATCATTTATAGCTTTTATTCTAATAAATAATTAAATAAATACATAAATAATATATTTATGACATCACGGTTCAACCCAGCGGTTCAACCAGTTGAACTGGTTGACCCTTAACCCGGTAACTCTTCCGGTTCGATGAACGGTCCGGTTTTTAAAACAATGGATAGGAGGTTTCGGGTGAGCCTATTGAAAACTCTCTTTGTAAATTGATTGTTTATTTGTTTGATATATTTTTAAGAAAAATTCCATTCATCCTCCATTTTTGTCTTCCCTTGTGCATCTGACCAACTTGGAACAGTTATCACAAGAAATCGATCGTTGGATTTGATATTTCACTTATGATTATCATGAATGCAAAAAATAACATTGATCTAATGGTCGGTTTTTGCAATTTTGAAAAAAATTGTAAAATATAATGAAAAAAGTGTGAAAAACTATCACAATCTATTTTTTGAAAAACCAACCGTTGGATCAATATGATTTTTTGTATTCTTGATACAAAAAAGTGGAGCATCAAATCCAACAGTCGGTTTTTCAAAATAAATGTTTTAACTTTCAAGTTGGCCAAATGCACTAGGGAGAATGAAAAAGAGAGGACAAAAAGGGTGGACGAAAAGAATTGTTGTATTTGTAATGATGATATGTGATTCGAGATGAGCCTATTGAAAACCCTCCATGTGAATTAATTGTTGTAGGTCTTCTTTATTAGTTTAATTATATTTGTAATTATGATATGAGGTTCGGGGTGAGCCTATAGATAATTTTTTATCTGATTTGATTGTTAAAGGTTTTAGCTTCTATATATATATACTAGAAATGGTGAATCGGTGATAAGAGGTTAGAGATGAGCCTATTGAGAACCCGCTTTGTGAATTGACTATTGTACATTTAGCTCATGAGAAATTAAGGGTAAATAACTAAAATTTTACACGCTTTTCTTTTTTTTTTGTCAATATGTAGTAGGTGCAATATTTTAGGAGCCCGCCTAGGGCATCCAAAATATCAAGGCCGGCCCTGCTCTCTCTCTCTCTCTCTCTCTCTCTCTCTCTCTCTCTCTCTCTCTCTCTATATATATATATATATATATATATATATATATATATATATGAATCAAGTCTTGCAAAATGTCCCTAGTTAATAAAGAAATTTAATTTTAATTTATAGTCAATTAAAAAAGGTGATCACCAGATAACACCTGCTAATGCATATTAATTAGTATATGTTAATGCCATGATCCATGCCTAGCTCTTCCTTTCTATATAAAGAAGAAATGGTTCATGCCTCTAGCTCTTACACTCTTCTCACTAACTCTTAATTCATTAAACAAAGAAATAGTATTGGTTCATGCCTCTCTAGCTCGATCACACGTACTCTTGTCCCTTACTCTTAATTCATTAATTAAACTATAGTTTAAAATTGTTGGTTGGTGGATATGACTGTTATGAGCTATGGAATTAATGGACCCCAACATATGCTTAATTAAACTGTACTCAGATTAAAATACATGCATATTTATTTCATTAATTAATAACTTAGCAATTTTACTCTTTTTTGGGGTGTGTCTTCGATCCATTTTTTTGTCTAATTAATGAAATTATTTTCCAAATTAGAGTAAAATTTAGTACTGCGCGCATTATTTATTGATTTCCCTATACATATATATCTTTCACAAAATTTTCAAATTAATTTACTTTCCGTGGTGGACATTATAATTTTTTTATTGAAATTAAATATAATAATATTGTATTTGTATGTTAATTATTCCCTTTCACATTAACTGTCATCAAAATATGTACATGAAGAAAATTAATAAATATTTATGCGTTTAAAAAAAAAAATCAATTATCAATGTGAAATGCTTAATAATCTGTATGAAACTTGATTTAAAATTATTATACAATAATACATGCATGCTAGCTAGACAGGGCTGGAATGGATCATAACTGCCCAAAATTCCCTCCAATGAGACCAATATACACACGCGCGTACGTATAAGTGCCATACATAAGAAATTTTTTACGTATAAGTCCCATGCATGCTATCTGAGCTGGTCCCATTTAATTTGAATGAGATCGAATATATAGGCCACCACATAAGTGTCCAAAGAGGAAACTCTCAAAAGTGGCTATTAAATGCAAAAATCATCTTTGCAGAATTCAAGGTCAGGAGTAGGAGCTGATCAATCTATTTCATTCATTCATTGCTCATAATTGATATATCAACATCTAATTTCATTATTATATGATTCTCCTCTTGTCGGCTTAGTGTTTGGATGGATCTTAAGAAATATTTAAGCTGTCATTTGAAGCATAGAGGCAGAACCCTTTTTCTTCTCTTATTTCTCTGTTATGCATTGTAATGAATGTGAAGTGGCCGGCCGCTAACTCTTAACTAGTAATTTCTCTGTCATTGTATATATATATATATATATATATATATATATATATATAATCACACACAAATTCAATATACAAAATCATAATTTTGAAGAAACTACGTACTCCAATTAGGTTTTAAGTAACTTGTATATAAAGGGAATTTTTCTTTGAAGATCATTGATAACTTATTTGGTACATTGTTCAAGTGGATCAATTATAATATTGATGAACTGATATTAAAGGGGCAAATTCATATTTTTTTAATGGAACTATATATTCAAAAAATTTAAAACCACTACATTATTAGTATTATAAAATCAATTTTTACAGTTATTTATCATTCTTATAATATCCTTAGGAATTTTGATCCTCTGCATATAGATAGAATTACATGCAAATATAATGAAATATATAATTCAACTTATAAGGGATCGACTATCAAATGGGCTCTTAATAAATACATTATAAACTTCAATGGCCATAGAAATAATCATTGCCGCTCTCCTAAGTTTTGGATTAGAGTCATGGGTCCTGATTGGGGGTGGCAAAATTAACACAGACCCATTAACCCGCCCAAACCCATTTAGTTAAATGGGTATGGGTTGATACATTTTAATAAATGGGTCATAATTGGGCCACCCAATTAAATCCATTTATAATTGGGTAGGATATGGGTAACCCATGGGTGCCCATTGGGTACCCAACTAATAAAACTCATTTATATGATTTTAGTTTTTAGGTTTGTGACACATACCCATTTAACTAGTACCATGTCTTGACTCATGTTCATATATCATGAGTCGACCCAATCCGCGAACCCATATATCATGGGTCGACCCTTTTTTTTTTGTAAAACGCGTATACACGCCAACAAAAAAACTTAAAATAAAATAAAATTATCGCATTTAACAACAAAATTTAACATGTCATATTTAACTTCTATCTAAAAAAAAACTAGTACCATGTCTTTACTCATTTAGACCCATACCTATATATCATGGGTCGACCCGACCCACCAACCCATATATAATGGGTCGACCTTTTTATATATATATAATGCATATACACGCTAACAAAATAAAATAAATTTAACAACAAAATTTAACATGTCATATTTAAATTTTCAACAAAAACTGCATTCTTACAGTTATTCTAAATGCCACAATTTGCAGTCAGTTTTTTCAAAAACCAACCGGATCATCCTGATTTTTGGTAGGCATGACATTCATAAAATGAGTATTTTATCCAATGGTCTATTCTTTAAAATAAATTCTGCAATTGACCCTATTGAAGCGCAGAATGCCAAAATATATAAAACTGAAGGTTTTTTTACATAAGGGCACATGATTCTCTTTTTGGCCAAATATTACATATTTTCACAATGACATTTTTCAAAAACCAACTATCAGATCACTGTGAGTTTTTGTAGGCATGACATACAAAAGAGGGGCATCTAATCCATCGGTCAGTTTTACAAACTGTCATGCTTGCAAATACTCGTAGTGATGCCCCTCTTCTATATGTCATGCCTGCAAAAACTCACAATGATCCGACTGTTGGTTTTTGAAAAAACTGATTGCAAAATTGTTATATTTTGAATAATTGTAATAACGCAGTTTTGTTGAAAATTAAAATATGACGTGTTAAATTTTGTTGTTAAAAGCGGCAATTTTATTTTATTTTGTTGGCGTGTATATGCATAAAAAAAAATAAAAAAATAAAAAACAACAAAACAAAACAAAACGGGTCGACCCATTATATGGGTTGGTAGGCCGGGTCGACCCATGAAGAGAGATCTTGAACGAGATTTGTATATATATGACATGTTAAATTTTGTTGTTAAATGCGGAAATTTTATTTCATTTTAAGTTTTTTTTTGTTGGCATGTATATGTGTTAAATTTATTATAAAAATAAAAAATAAATTTTTTTTTATAAAAAAAAAAAAAGTCGACCCATAATCTATGGGTTCGCTAGTCGGGTCGGGTCGGGATATATGGGTATGGGTCTAAATGGGTCAAAACATGGTACTTTAAATGGGTCACGTACATTTTGTGGCCCAACCCATTTAGACCTAACCCAAACCCATCCATTTGCCACCCCCTAGTCCTGACCAACTAGGTTAATCCCAGTTGGTTAACGAAAAAAAAAAAAAAATTTGACCCCCTTTTTTTTGGTGGGTGCATATATGTTATGTGTATATGGAAGCTAGAAAATAATGATTATTCTTGATCGATTATGCAGTCATAGATACTCATTAATTAGCTAGCTAGTGGCATCTAATTATGTGATCCATGCAACTCCTACTCCCAAAAAAATTGTACTAAAATTGTTCTAATTAATGAGTTTTGAAGGAGATGATGATTGATTCTATAAATTAGCCCTTTTTAAATTATTACTTCTCAACTATATGACTAAAAGATTGGTTAATTACTTAATTTATCTAACAATTAACAACTCCACCATTTTATGGGTAAGGATTAAGGACACCCAACGTCAACCACCAAAAAAAAAAAAACAGGTAGGGGGCGGGGGGAATGACGACTCCTCATGTATTTGAAACTCTAATCCAGTATTATAAACAAGAAAGCATTAACCATTGACCAGTACAAGGGTATTAGTCTGTAACGCCCCAACCTAACATCCGTGCCGACCCTTCCGGATAGGTCAACACGTGTGAAAATAGACGTACAACATGTCCTGCTCATTCATATTTCCTCATGAGATACAAGAGATATACGTATGATTAACAATATGATATGTTATGCTCATACACAGGTCTCAAACGTCTTAGATATTGATAACAAATCAAAATATAATAATAATGCCAACATCCCTGACAAGTAAGCTATGCCTCAAACAATGACAAATCCCAATATTAAGAAAATATAAATATTACACATTTCATAATTATGCAAATCCAAATGCAGAATCTACCATGTAGCCATCTAATAACCTTCAAACAGAGGCTTCTCCCAAATCAATAACTTTCAAATATTCAAATAGATATGAAGTGTGCAAACTAAAATTTGAGGTTTATAAATCTTATGTATAATCCTTTAATCTCTTTATAAAATAAGATGATGGTTCATATTAATTAATGAATCAAAATTCATTTATTAATTTGATCATCTAAGTTGAATCCTTATATACTATTTCATGCATTTATTCATAACATTCATCAAGAGAAAAGAACTTTAAATCAATTGCCAGAATTAATCCAAAATATCTAATATCATAGATTAACTGTTTTAAATAAGCAGAGTACTTAAAAATAATATAAAACCTCAATTAAGAAGTCTTAAAACTACTGGCAATTTAATAAAGTTTCTATAATCTCTAAATAAACTAATCAAGTATCAAGCTTTTATGTCAAGTGCATCAACTGTTGATACATTTCTAAACAAAGAAAGCTTGAGATCTACTTGATCTTCTGCTTTCTTTTGTCTTCTACATACAATCATATTGTACAAGAAAAGACAAATAGGTATCAAATACCATAAGCAGAACAATACTAATCCTTAATTAGTAAATGAATAAAGTATAGGACGTACCATTAGAAGAACCATTCTTCAAGTTAGGTACTCCTTGCAGTTTCTCTTCCAATGACATGACTGACCGCACTGAAAACACTTTCCTTTACACTTCTCTTTCTTAATGCCTCATTTTGGCTTATCTTGAGACTTTTTCTTCTTTCCCTTGCCCTTAAGTTCGATTTTAGAAGTGAAATATTCATTAATAGTCAAAACATTCCATTTTGGTTCCTTTTTCAAGGTCTCCTAGCAATTACTAGCACATTTATCAAATCAATGAGGGAAAGATTCACATTCACATCAGATATGTGAAAGTTCATGATGAATTGTTGGTGACTTGTAAGAAGGGAATGAAGCAAGATTTCAATGCCCTTTTCAGCAGTGATTCTAACACTTAAGATCATGTAATGAGTGAATGTTCCGGATCATCTTGAGGTAGAGCTCATTAACAGATGTCTCATTCACCATCTTATAGGAGAAGAGTTCACTAACAGGATTGTACCTTACAATTCTGCTCTTCTGAACCATAAAGTTCTCTCAGATGTACCTTACATCATTATCAAGTTACTTACTATAAGTGTCTTTCTTCTCCTTATATGTCCTTTTTTTTTTGGGGGGGGGCAACCATTGGGGCATGGGACATTGACCACGTAGTCTATTTTACCAGTGGCTAAGACTAGGTTTCTTAAACCACTCTTGGAAGTTTTGGACCAATTAAACGATTGTTATTTAATTATTCTATAGAGCAGATTTAGAGGAGCCATATACAACAAAAAATAATAAATATAATTTCATAGTATTAAATCATAAATACTATTTGGTCTTTAAGTTTTATGGTACCTCCCACTATTTTCTTCAAATCTCATACACCCTTTAATGAGTCTCGGGAATTTCAACACCGAATTTCCATAATGGGAATTGGAGTCCACTAAGAATTAGTAATCCTCACATAATAGGTTCTTGGATACTAACCTTTAATGAGTGAATAACTCTTTATCCTAATACTTCTCTTAAGCAAGTTCCAATAATCATTTAGCCTCTAAACTGTAGTATCCTCACATAATAGGTTATTTGATAGTACATTTTAGTTAAGTCACACCCATCATTCACATAAGTATGGTCAATTGAATGCTGCACCCCTCACATAATAGGTTCTTGGATTGTTTGGTACATTGTTCAAGTGGATCGATTATAATATTGATGACCCGACACTAAAGGGGCAAATTCATATTTTTTTAATGGAACTATATATTCAAAAAATTTAAAACCACTACATTATTAGTATTATAAATCAATTTTTACACTTATTTATCATGCTTATATATAATATCCTTTTGAATTTTGATCCTATGCATATAGATAAAATTACATGCAAATATAATGAAATATATAATTCAACTCATAAGGGACGATCAAATGGGCTCTTAATAAATACATTATAAACTTCAATGACCGTGCACGATCCTGTGGCATGGTCCTGACCAACTAGGTTAATTCCTGTTGGTTAACGAAAAAAATAAAATAAAATTAACCCCCTTCTCAACTATTTGACTAAACGATAAATTAACAATTAACAACTCCCCCATTTTATGGGTAGGGATTAAGGACATCCATCGTCAACCACCAAACCCTTTCTCAACTATTTGACTAAAAGATAAATTAACAATTAACAACTCCCCCATTTTATGGGTAAGGATTGAGGACACCCATCGTCAACCACCAAAAAAAAAAAAAAAAAAAAAAGTGGGGGAGGGGAATGACGACTCCCCGTTTATTTGGAAGTCTAATCTAGTATTATAAGCAAGAAAGCATTGACCATTAACCCCTATTTGTCATGGTGGATTTTCCATAGCCATTGATGAAGAAACCAACGGTTCTGATCTTAAATATATTTAAGGCAAGTGGGATTTGGACTGCTGCATGCAAAGGGCACGTGCTGGCTAGTGGTGAACATGCAACAGGAACGTGCCTAGACTATCCATGTGTACATTTTCTTAATGAAGAAATCCTACGTGAACCCACAAGGACAGCTCAGATGGCCAAGGATTGGTTTACCGACTTAAAGGTCACGGGTTCGAGTCTTGGGGCTAGTCTTTCGGGCGCTTAAATACTTTAAAGTTGATAGGACATGCCTCCAGTGACGGGTAACAAATTTCTGAATCTGAGTGTGGGCATAAATTCCCATCACTGTGCAAACCCGCTTCTTAACTGATGTGTATGTTGAAGGATCGATACACACATCCGGGGTTTGTCTCTAGTTCTACTCTGATCAAATTTTCGAGCTAACCGCAATAGCCTCGATAGACAGAGGACAGATTGGGGGATTCATCCTCGTTTCCCAAAAAAAAAAAAGAAATCGTACGTGGGTATAGACTTATCCTACATGTAATTTGATGATCAATTTATATAATTATTAACATGTTCGTCGACCCAAGTGAAGTGTACTTAGAGATTTGTATAATATTGACATTGCCCAGTACCCACTTGTATATATATGACATAATTGAGTTGGTAAATATTTTTTTTTTTTAATTTTCTGAAAAATATAAATAAAACTAAACCGTTACATCATGCGTGGAACCAAATGATGCTACACTAGAGTTGACACTTGTATAAATATGCGCGCACGTATTGGAACATGAGTTACCTTAATTAATATTATCCATGCTATCCATTTGTTTTATAACAGTTACAAATTATCATTAAGTCAAGACAGCCAGTGTGATTACAACTAGATGAAAATTGAAAATTAATCTATCTAATATATATACTTTTCGATCACTAATGCTAATTTAATATTGCTGCTCTTTGAGGTTAAGGATTCTTGAATTGGTATTAATATGCCCTGTTTGGAGTGGCTTTTATTTTTGTTGTAAACTAATATATGTTTGGGAACTACATTTCAAAAGGGCTTTTTAAATTTGTTAATTGGTTTCTAGTCATCTTTTGAACAAAAGTGAGCAATAGCTAGAAAATCATTTTTTGGATTCTTAATCATTTTAAACATTTGTTTTTTTTTTTGCCTTTTTGTAAAGTTGCCTAGTGTTTTGGAGCTTGGTTTGGCTGCTTGTCATGTATGGTGCGGATTTTTTTTTTATTTGGCCTTTTGGCCAACGTAAATCAGGTGTTTTGAAAAACTGACCATTGGATTGAATATTATTCCTATGTACTACAGGCATGCCAAAAATCATAGTGATCTGACGGTCGATTTATGAGATACAAACTGTGGAAATTTTAACAATTTTTTATACTGTATACAAACTGTTAAAATTTTCCACAGTCTGTATCTCATAAATCGACTGTCAGATCACTGTGATTTTTGGCATGCCTGTAGTACATAGGAATAATATTCAATCCAACGGTCAGTTTTTCAAAACACCTGATTTACGTTGGCCAAAAGGCCAAATAAAAAAAAATCCGCACCATACATAACAAGCAGCCAAACTCTTCCCAGTGTTAGTGTTTTGGCATTTTAACTTTTTTCCCCAAATACATTATAAAGTTATTTTAGGGTTTCAAAGTGACTTTGGATCATAAAAACAATCCAAAATGACTGAGTTTAATTTTTTTTTTTAAAATACTACTCTAACCCTATGCCGCTGTCTCTTCTACATAAAGACTTACATAAGGATGGATCTAGTAGTCCTACCCTTCGACTAGATAAAGATGGGTCACATAGTTCTACCCTTCGACTACATCACCTGACATTTTAATCTTTGTTAGGCTTGTTTATATTAGCTTTACCAAAAAAATCTTTTAAAGAGCTATCTCTGTATATATTTTTTTAAAGTTATCTCCAAACCAACTCCTAACATATCAAAATTTTCATGCTCATGCTAGAAGTGATTGTAGCAAAAGCTTGGGAGTCTAGCTTTAACCAACCGTTCTATATCCCTCAAATAATTATCACTCATTTCTTTAGAAGAAGTGGAATTTTGAGCTCCAAAAGTGATTTTAGGTAAAGCTAATCCAAACAAAACCTAAGGCAACTTGTAAAAAATTTCCATGACCAGGAAGGTGGGGAGGGGTAAGAGAGAAAAGAACTTTAAAAAAGGTACAAGAAAAAGAACTGGAAGAATATATAGAGCAAGCAACATTTGATCTTTTCCATCATAATTACAGTGGCAAAGGCATCCCCATCCTTGAGGGATGCCATAGAGTCCTGGCTTTCAAAATACATGCTTCCCCATACCCACTTCTTGTCTTTTGCTAGGCAAAGAAGATTACAAGTAACAAAGCACAGAGATAGTATCTAAAAAGAAGAGAACAATAAAGCTCCAGTTAAGCCAGTAAGAGAGTTGGCGAATTGATTAGTCGATCTAAAGAGGCACTGATTTCTCCATCTCGAACTTGGGCAGCGACAGGCTTCTAACTCAAAGCATATGATTGCATGACAATCAGGAATGAGGAGGAAATAACATCACAAAGATCATTGATGACCAATAAAACATCTCCTTCTTGTTACTTTCGAAGCTTGGATGGGAACATCTAATATAAAACCCATGAGAAGACTATAGATCAAACTGCTTATTTGAGCCTGGAAGAAGCTTTCTGCCTGAGGCTGCAACAAAATAGCTAGCCATCTTCCTTCGTTAGCACTCATGCTCGCCCAGTGATGCAGAAGTTTTCAACGCTACAGCAACATTTTAAGAAACAAATTCTCTTGAAGGGATGGCTCTAAGAACCACATCCAAAAGGCGAACATGTGGCAGACATAAGATTTAACTGGTTGTTCTGCATGATCTGCAAGAAGATCATTTCCAATAGTATATAAGAGCGAGTCTATTATCCAATAATTGAGAAAGAAGTTTCCTATAATTATATTTGCATCAGTACAATGGTGTTCAACTGCCCACTACACATATGTACAAGTATAGGTTGGCCAATTAACAGAAGGGGAAAAAAAAGGAAAATCAGTTGTAGAATGCAGATTTAAAGAAGTTAACTTGAAGTTACCATATTAGAATGCCAACTTAATCAATACACCAAAAGCCCCAGGAATGATAAAACATGTCAAACTTGTGCCCTCTTAGCAGTTGGAAATATGACTCACCACCATGCTCTGCAGCTAATTAATTTTCAAAGCAACCCACTCTCTGGAGGCATTCAAAGTAGCTATGCTCGAGGTAAAACTTTCCACCTTGTGGTGGAACTCACTTGGTCCTGAGATGACATAAAACACCATCAGATGGAGAAGATGAAGCCATGTGGCTTTGGCTGCTTTATAATTGTAAGAGGTTGGGCTAATAAAAAGGAATTCATGTTCAGACTTCAGATAAGGTAATTCTGATAGTGTAACAAACTTTTAAGGCATGAGACATAATTTTACCTCATCAAAGTGAAAAACAGGGGGCAGGGCTAATGCAGTGGACTGAAATTTTACCTCACCAAAGGAATTCATGTTCAGACTTCATATGGGTGTGATTAGTGATGCTGATGTCTTGTAGGAACTGAAACATACTCTATATACAACAAAAGCTGGAATGCAGTTTATACAAATGAAGTACCAGGAAGAGTTCAACAATCTAGGCACAAATTCGAATCAAATTGTTGCAATTTTTTTCTAGATTCCTGCCCTAGAAAATATCCGTGTAAGACCAAGTTAGTCTTAATAGGTATGCACTTGCATGGTCTAGCTCATGCTGCTTCAGGATACCAGAGAGTTTTTGAGGAAAACCACAAGTTATACAATCAAGTGCAAGACCTCAAGGGTTACATTGCCACTAGCTTAAAGCTTAATTTTTAATGATTGTACCTCTAGAAGTAGTTAATCTTTTTAACAAAATTTAATCATTATTGTTTATGTTTAATTAGGAAATGTAAGAATTTACTGCCGAGTGCGACCCTTCTTGTCTGGGCAATCAAATAGGCTGAGCACTGTGGTCCATCTGCAACCCAAGGTTGAAAAGTTTCCTATTTAGGTTTCCTATTCTATTCTCCAATAGCCAGCATTTCTTCTCAATCAAATTTTTTTTTTTTTTCACTTTCTGCAGAAGAGGTATTTTCAGACGTGCAGCCTCTGATTTGGTCTGTTCTTGATGATTACAATGTTTGTATATTTGCACATGACCAAAAAGGATCAGGGAAAACTTATACCATGGTAAGAAATCCCATACACCATGACCGTAGTTTCAGTAACAAGTTTCTTTTAATCAAAGGCGCTTTTTAACTTGCAGAATTTTGGTCAATCACATAATTTCTGTTATTTTGTTTGTGGTTTATTTATCCAGACTGGACCCTGAGAGCTTACAGAGGAAAGCCTTGGTGTAAACTACAGGGCATTGAGTGATTTATTTTTTCTCTCTGAACAAAGAAAGGATACCTTTCAATATGATGTTTCTGTTCAGATGATTGAAATTTACAATGAGCAAGTTAGAGATCTCCTTGTGATGGATGGTCTTAACAAAAGATATCCTTTAAGACATCAGTTTATTTCTTTATGTTTCATATTTTATTTAATTCAACTTGTATTTCTATTTGTGTTCTTAACTCCTAAACACATTAAAAATTCGTAACAGTTCTCAGAAGGGAATAAGCGTACCAGATGCAAACCTTGCACCTGTTTCATCAACATCCAATGATATCAATTTGACGAACCTTGGGCAAACAAATCATGCAGTCTGTGCTACACCCCTTAATGATCACAGTAGTCGTTCTCATAGGTACCATGAATACTTTTATCTATATAAGTATGTATACAGCATATGCATACATAAGTTATGTAAGCACGAAGCCCATAAATAATTATGGGATGCATATTTTGAAAAACTAACCGTTGGATTAGATACTGTACTTATGGATGTTTTGCATGCCAAAAATCACGATGATCCAATGTTAGAATTTCAAAATATAACTACGAAAAACTGTGACTGCTGAAAACTCATTGACATTTCTGATAAACCGACCGTTTGATCACTGTGATTTTTGGCAGACATGACATGCATCAGTATAATATCTAATCCAACAGTCAGTTTTTAAAAACATGAATCCCATCATTATGTATAGGCTTCATGCTTACATAAGCTTATATAAGCATATGTTGACTGGATCATTTCCATGTATATATATTAATCTTGATTAGTTAACCTTTTTCATCTTAATTTTAAAAAATTCATTGAAATTTTCTGAAATCAGAAAAAAATAAATGATATACAACTCTTGTAATTCTATTCAACTCAATTCCCATCTTGATTTATAGTGCCACTTTTTTATTTTGAGAAAATTTATTTAATCCTTCTATATGCTAATTAAATACTAACTTAATGCATTATTTATTTTCAGCTGCCAGACAGTTCATGTTCAGGGAAGATATTTGACATCTGGAGCTATTCTTTGTGGTTGTATGCATTTGGTTGACCTAGCAGGAAGTGAAAGAGTCAACAAATCTAAGGTGACAGAACATAGATTAAAGGCACAACATATCAACAAATCTCTTTCTGCTCTAGGAGATGTGATTTCTTCTCTTGCCCTAAAACACACACATGTTCACTATAGGAACGGAAAACTCACACAATTGCTGCAAGATTCACTAGGTAAAATCAACATTTGTAACACACAAAGGCATTCTCTTCTTTTCCTTTTCAATTTAATTATGTTTGGGTCTTTTCATACACCAGGAGGGCAAGCCAAGACGCTAATGTTTGTTAACATTAGTCCAGAGTATGAAGCTATTGGAGAAACAATTAGCACACTTAAATTTGCCGAACGAGTTTCTACTGTCGAAATTGGTGCTGCTAGAGCTAACAAAGATAGTTCAGATGTCAAAGAGCTTAGAGAACAGGTTCTTACACCCCTGTTTATTTGGCTTATTATCAATTCTTATTTCTGAGGACTTAAGTCTGCCTATGGATTTCAACATTGTCCCTTATAAAAGCATCTTCTCACTTAGTCTAATGGGGACTTCTTTTCTTCTTTTTTTTCTTTTTGGGTGCTGATTTTATTTTTCGTCTACTTTCAGATTGCTAGTCTTAAGGCAGCATTAGCAAGGAAGGAGGGGGAACTGAATCAAAATTACATCGAAATGCAGGGGCAGGAGTAAATAAATTTAAAAACTATGTAAATAAGTTCAAAAAAAACAAGTAATAGAGTATCCCCTCCCCTTAATTAAAATAAATAAAGGAAAAGTTGCACTACCAAAAATTCATATGAAGACAGAATACATGCCATGATTCTCACCTGCAGAACCAGAATATCCACCAAAAAGGCCTTAATGTCATCTGAAGTTCTTCCTATGGTTGAGTATATCAAATTCCTCAAAACATCAAACTTTCCCCATGCTACAATGAAATTTCGCGGGTCATGACTGGTTTCACCTTCACCACTTGCCTATATCTATTCTCCATGCCACCTTCAATTCTTCTACGCACTTCATCATCAAGCAATTCGGCCTCTCCCACTGAATTCAGCACATTACAAACTAATCTATACGTATATTCTCTTGGAACTGAGCCTCCATCAACCAATTCAACAAGAAAATCCCGGGCCTCCAGCACCCTTCCCGCTTCACACAGAGCATGGATAATTGGAGTATAAGAACTTGAAGTGGGTATCCCATGATCCATTTTTTGAATCCTTCGCAACATCTCAACAGCTTTATCAATCTCATTAACAGCACTGTAGTATCTAATAAACGAATTATAAGTAACTTGATTTGGGAGACAACCCCTTTTATTCATATCCTCCAACAATTCCAGCGCCCTCTCGATTCGATAAGTTTTGCAACAACCATCAATCAAACAGTTAAAAGTCACAACATCAGGAACAAAACCCTTGAAGAGCATAATCCGAAACAAGTGGTTTGCTTCCCACAACCTCCTTCTAATGGCCTTCCTGCATCCAGTTTGCAAGCTATACTTACAATAAGAACTAATCAATATCGTGTAAGTGAATGCATCCGGCGGGCATCTAAAACCCGGTAATTCCATTTGCTCCAACAAAAACCTCGCCTTCTTAAAGTTTCCAACTCTACAAAGCGCATTAATAATTGTATTATAAGCATAAACATCAGGTTTACAATGAAATTGCTTCATCCGGTAGAATACAGCCAATGCTTCATTAACCAACCCCTCTTCTCCTAGAACTTTTATCAAACGCGTAACAGTCGCAGTTGTCACAAGCCCACCACTACCTCTCTTCGCCATTTCTTTGAGGAATTCCCAGAGAGCTTCCAATCTATTCCCTTTAGCCAATACACAAGCCATCTCTCTACAAGTCATCTCATTATGGGTAAACCCAAATTGTGCTTCAACCCAGTAGTAGAACTCCATTGCTTTGTCCAGTCCTAATTTGACCTTCTGGGGGTCTCTATAAGCTGCAGGGCCAAGAACAAGAACACCTTTTTGAATTTTCATGGATTCTGTTTTAAGGGATCTTTGTTTCAGAGGAGCACGGTGTCGAAAACCCTTTTGACGGCCAATGGATTTAGCAGATTGAAAGAAGAATCTGGGTATTGATCTTAAGACCTCAGAAACCGTGTCGATACTCCAAGGTTGATTGGAACTAGCGAGATGGGCATCAAATGGTCGGTTTTGGATCATAGCAGCCAGCACTTGGTTTACAAGGGAAGTGTGGTTACGGTATATGGGTTTTGAAGAGTTCATCTTCTAAAAGAGAAGAATACAGACGATAAATCACACATCTAAATTATAATATCTGTGCCGGCATAATCCTCACTGGTTCTTGTTTTGAGAGACAATTTGTTATTTACCATCGGCAATTTTTTCAATTTATACCCAGAGAAATTCGACGAGTACTAGGGAGAGCTTATGTCAGAGACGCCCCGGCGTGTCATGTTTGACGCATTCCTGCTGCTGCTGGAAAAGAGAGCCGCCATGTCTAACGCCGATCCCTTGTTTCTAGGTTGATTTTTTGTTCACCCCTAATCCAAATTAGTTGTTTCAATAATTGCCATTTGGGCATCAAATTTTAGCAAAAAGATGGAAAAATGTCAAATTATGATATCCATGTGCCGCTGAACGGGCTAAAGTAAGACACTAATGCATTAGAGCATCTCCAATGCAGGTGCCAAATGGGCTGCCATTGCCAAAATTTGGCATGGGCACCCAAAGTACATACTCCAATGGTGTGCCATTGGAGGTGCCAAATTTTGGCAATGGCAGCTTGGGCTGCCAAATTTGGCACCTCAAATGGCAGCTGCCATTTAAGCCAGATCAGCATTTTTCCAAAAATTCCAACTATATCCAACTGTTTTTGGGTTAAAATGAAATGGGTAGGGGTGTTTGGCAGCTAAGAAAATGCAAGAAAATAAAAATAAAAAAATCATCCCTTTAAATTTCTTTTAAAGCGAAACAATAAATATACCAATATCCATTCATTTTCTTTCATTTTCCTTCACTTTCTCATCCACCAAACAACAAGAAACCAATAAAAAAATCATACCTTCAACTGCGAATCTGATCGTCGTCGTCTTCTTCTCTCCTTCTTCCTTCCCGGCAATGTTGCTTTGCGTCTTCTCACAGGCGCTGGGTGCTGCGAGTCCCAATGATGCCTCGCGTGTTCGATCTCGCCGGCGCTGGGTGCTGCAATTTGTCGCCTCGCTACCTTCGGTGCTGCGAGTCTTTTGACTCTTCTCGGCCAAGTTGTAACCCCTGTTTAATGATTTTTGATTTTTTGTTCTTGCTTTGGATCCTCTATGTTGTTTTACTCCAAATAAATTTAGGGCCCAGCTGCACGCACACTCGTCAAACTCAACTCAAAATTTCAACTTATTTTATTTATTTTATAAAAATTTCAATTTAGTTTTTCCTCAAATTGATACTAAATCGCATCGAGTCCTAAACGAAAGTTTGGTTTTGACTCATTTAATATGCAAATAAGCTTTGAATTAATGTTTTAAAAAATTATTACAAATTTTTCTATTTATAGTTTCTAAAAAGAATCTTCAATAAAAGTGTGTATTGAATCCTAAAGTAAAAGTCCATTAGAATCATCTTTAATCAATTAAAATTTTATTTTTTTGCAAATAATATCTCATACTTCATCTATTATGAAAAATTGAAAACTAATCGTTATATTAGATACTCCTATCATTTATATCATGTCTGTCAAAAATTACAGTAATCCAACGGTTGGTTTTTGAAAAAATGTAACTTTAAAAACTATAACTTTTTTGCTCTTTAAAATGTTATCATTTTTTTACAGTCAGTTTTTTTAGAAACCCACCGTTCGATCTTTGTGATTTTTTCCAGGCATGACATACATAATAAAGGTATCTAATCCATCTAAAACTTTATCTGCAAGTGGCTATACAAGTGGGCACCTAATGATTATAATAGAAGTATTTTAGTTAATTTTATGCGAAAGTAAAAAAGAAATTCAAAAATTAAATTAGGGTAAAATATTAGTAATTAATTTAAAATATTAATTTTTTACATTACAAGGAGTAAATATATTTTATATGTTCTTGTAAAAAAAAAAAATGAGAAATAGTTGGAGGTTAGTTAGAGCATGAGGGTAAAAATGTCAAATATATGGAAAGTGTCAAATTTTGGCATTTATGCATTGGAGCACATTGGTGCTATAATTTGGCATTAGCACTATTTGGTGCCATTTGGGGTGCCAAATTATGGCTTTGGCACCTCAAATGGCATTTTTGCAATGGAGATGCGCTTAGAGCATATAAAAGCATCTCCAAACGAAAAGTCAAATTTGAGATGTCAAATCCAAATTTGGCACCCCGAATGGCATTAGTTGATGCCAAATTCTAATTATAGTACCAAGTGCTCCAATGCATAAAGTGTCAAATTTTGTCATTTTCCATTTATTTGACATATTTACCTTTATGCTCCAACTAAGTTCCAACTACTTTTCAAAAGTTATTTATAAGAACATATTAAATATTTTTTATTCCTCGTAATGAAAAAAATTTATATTTTAAAATAATTAATTATTTTTTTATCTTAATTTAATAATTTAATATTTGAAAAAAAAATAGCATAAAATTAGCTAAAATACTACTAATCTAATTATAATTTATCATTGATTAATTTAAATTGAAGGAATTTAATTACACACTAAATTTAAATTAGTGTCACTTGCAGTTAAAATTTTTATTTTAATCTTGTAGAGCCACTTGCAGTAAAAATTTTAAAAATTTGACCGTTGGATTAGATACTACTATAATGTATGTCATGTCTGCCAAAAATCACAGTAATCCAACGGTTAGTTTTTGAAAATGTAACTTTGAAAAACAGGGACTTTTTTGTTCTTATAAATGTTATCATTTTTTAGCAGTCAGTTTTTTCAGAAACCAACCATTGGATCACTGTAATTTTTGGCAGGCATGACATACATTATAGGGGTATCTAATCCAACGATCAGTTTTCCAAAATTTATACTGCAAGTAGCTCTACAAGAGTTGGTTTATCATAAGAATCAGAAAAATGCAGCTTTGCCTGCCCATGTAAAACAAAAAAATAATAATAATAATAATAATAATATTTAATATTTATTTATTTTTAAATTTTAAATTTCTCTCTCACAAAATTTATAAATATGTTTTAAAAAAATTTGGTGAAAAAAAAAATTGTCAAACTCAAATCATGCACCGCTACCAATATACAAAGACTTTCTCAAAATATCTTCCCTCCCACTCTCTGCATACCCCTCTCAATCACCGAATCCCTCTCTCACCTCTCCTATCACTCTCTGCAACCCTCTCCCTCTTTGCAATTGATTTTCTCTGCAAACTCTCTCAATCACCGAATCCCTCCCCTAAAGCCTCTCCTCTCTGCGAAACCCCTTAGTCACCGCGAATCTCTCTTAACATCACTCACCGCGAATCTCTGAATAGGTATCTCCCTCTCTCACCTCAATTCATCAATCACTCTCTGTAAACCCTAGGTATGCTTTTGAGAGAATCTCTCTGCAGCCCTATCTCTCTCTCTCTCACCGAATCATTTTGAGGATCGAAACGAGAAGCATTTGGGGGTCTGTTTGTTTCTCGGGAAAGTGCTGATTCAACCAATTTTCTCGGATTTAACATGAGTACAAATTAAGTGCCATTTGTTTTACTTGATTTGTTGTGTGAATGATTTGGTTTCAATAATAATTGAGTTATTGTTCATTTATTGGCTGGGTTTATACAATTGCATTTGTGTGATTTTTTATTTCTTGAATTTTCTTGGCTGCCATATCGGCTGTGTTGTGATTATTTCATTTCTATGATTTTTTTTCTTGAATTTTCTTGACTGCCAAACACATTTTCTTGGGGGGTATTTTGTCATTTTGTAAATTGGGGGTAGTTGAAGTGGTGAGAAATCTGAGGTGGCTCAAATGGCAGCTGACATTCCAAAACCCAAATTTGACATGAGCAATGGCAGCTGCATTGGAGCAGCTGTTTTGGGTGCCAAATGCCAAATTTGGCTTTGGGAGCTCATTTGGCATCTCCATTGGAGATGCTCTAAGTATAAAAATTTGGCATTGGTGTCATTTGGAATCCAAATATTAAATTTTGGGGTTGGCACTTCAAATAGTATGTGTTCACGTCTAAAAAGCTATAGCACGTACGGGGGGTGCGCAGGCGTCCTAGGACTTTCTAAAGTCCAATTGAGGTTGCTAGAACACAACTCTCAGTACCTCTTTACCAAAATCAAGATTTGAAGGCCTTAATGCCAAGTCAGGCACTATAAGATCAAGGTCAGGTGATTGTCTAAGGTAAAGGTAGGTCTTAAATGGGTTCTCGATTAGAATGTCTAAAAACCTTGCTGATTAATTGGAAATAAATGAACTTACAATAAATCAAACACGAATTAATTAGAAATAACAGTAAATGAATCAAACACGAACAAACTTAAATTATGCATGAAACTAATCATAGGAAGCTGGAAATACTCACCATGTTGGAGTTGAAGAATGCCATTGATGAACTTGGTTACTCGAATTGAAACTTGACAGAAAATAAAGTGCTTACAACTAGAATGAACAGATTGCTTGTGAATCAAAAAGACTGTAAACAAGATGGTATTAACAATAAGCAAATTAAACTAAAAACTGAATAATATTGCACTGCTGTTCGAGGATGTCGTCGTGTCTATGCTTGTCATCCATCTTCTTCTTTATTTGTAGAACTTTCTGCAAATAACTACCTTGCTCCACTTCTCCCACTTCATAATCGTGGCCTACAAACTGTTACTATATGAGGCCATGTTCTTCTTTGTGCTGGAAATGGCTACTAATGGGACATTGTATTCCCCTTATTTTAGCAAAGTGTTACTGCCACTTCTTTGATTTATGCTTCCGATCAATGATGCTTCCTTAAATTTAGCAACGTGTTCTGTTGTGGCTTCTTTCCTTTTCCAGAAAAACATTAAACAGGAAATTTCTATTTTATCCTTATTTAGCCACATGTCACATTATGATTCATGGGCTATTTTACTATGAACAGTATGAATACATTGGAGATGTTATAAGTGAATGTAGACTAGGCGCATGCTTATTGGTGGTGTCGGTTGTTGGCAAACCACTTAATGGAAAAGCTTGATAAAACATCAACTTTATGAATTATACAAATTAAATGATATGGTATACCACATCATGTATCCACATCAGAGGGTTTTTTTTTTTTTTTACATCAGGTTGCTAGAAAATCATGTGAGTAACATGTGGACCTAGACATGTTAATGAGAGAAAACACCATATCATGCATCCATTGTTTCACTAAATCAAAATAAGAAAATGCAGGATGTCTCTAAAGTTTTTCTCTAAAGTGTGTTCCTATTAAGGTAATCGGTGATGTAGAAAAAATAAGGGAGAGTTCAATAATAAATGAAGGGTTCGGGTCACGATTAAGTCTTTGAAATGTAATTTAGGGACAAATTTTAGAAATCCATAGCAATAATCACTACAAATCACCATACTCCACACACTCTGTAGCAAATGTCTATGGCAAACCACTTTGCAGTTGCCATTGTATTCACCTTGAGTAAGTCCGACCTACATTGTTCATACTATAGTTTTCATGTGTTCAAATTCAAAATCTCTTTCCTTAAAAGTGATGAGACATACCACTAAATAGATAAATTTTCATCAAAACATTAGGAATTAGGATAAATTGAGTGGAGTTCTTTTATTTTTTAATGTACAATAAGGAAAATTTTAAAAATATAAGGCCCATTTGGATAAGTTTCTACTTCCTATTTATTTTACTTTTAAAAGTAAAATGATGAAAATTTTTAGTGCGAAAAATTTGATAGTTACTTTAAAAAGTTGAGGTATCAAGAAATTCTTGTTTCCTCAACTTTTAAAAGTAACTACCAATTTTGCACCATAGAAAATATAGAAAATTTTCATTTTTTACTTCTAAAAGTAGAAAAACAGAAAATAGAAGCTTATCCAAATGCACCCTAAGTTATTTTATTGTTTTTTTTTTTTTAACATTTTTTTAGAGATTATTTGGAAATTCTTAAAAGCATTTTTTTTTTCCTCTTATAAGGTCAGTCCAAATGATAAGGCCTAATGTTTGGTAAGTATACTCGAGTGAGAATGTGAGATAATTAATTTTCAGTTATTATAAATTAGGTCCAAAGATTGAATTTGGGTAAAAAAAAAAAAAGGATTCCAACCCAACTTTAGTTGGTTGGAATGAGGCCCCTTGTCTATATACCCTGACAATATTCAAGGCCAATCCAAACACGTCATTACATCATTATGCATTATGATATTATCATCAATTATTAAAAATTTGATAAAAACTTAATAATTCTGTTCCAAAACCTCTTAAAATCTTGAACAAAATGAGCATACGAAGTATTAATTCTTTTGTTTGTTGGTGTTTCCCACTTAAATACTCCGGTGGGTGGCATGCATAATGAAGCTTTTATTTTTCTTGTTTTTTTTTGGCCAAACAATAAAAGCATATCTTATCCTGAACCCTCCCTCTAATTAATATTAATAAATGAATATCGATGTATTTTTATATGCTCGAACATGAAGTCTCTTCTCTAACAGCAGGGATATATACCACCAAACCAACATATAATCGTATTTTAGTAATACAGACAGACTTGATCCATTATGGTCAAGTCCTTAAACTAATTTAAGGTGTACTCACCATTCCTCACACAGCTGATAATATTTTGAAAAACCGACCGTTGGATTAGATAATCTTCTTATGTATGTTATATGTCTATCAAAAATCACAGTGATCCAACAATCGGTTTTCAAAATACGGTTCGTGAAACACTCTAACAATATTTACCATTAGATACTGTAACAATTGTTTAATAATCTCTATTTTAAACAACCTCTCTCTCAATTTGTCAATGGGGCAACTGTAGAAATTTGAAAGTACATTTCAAAACCTTATCTTCTATTTGAATTTACGAGAAAAAAAATTGGAATCACACTTCTTTTTCAAAGCTCTTATCACTAGTAGGAGCTTTTGACTTTAAGCTCCATTTTGATTAGTGTTGTCTAAAATTACTTTTGGAATTTAAAATTTCAATTGACTTAAGAGATATACTTATGAATGACTTGAGGAATGATAGATAGAATGATTAGTCAAAATTAGGCCCTTAAAACTACTGCTACAATCACGTCTAGTATGAAAATTTTGGTATGTGAAGAGATGGCCTAAACATAATTTTTAAAGAGATATGTAAAAACATAGTTTTTTAAAAGTGATTTTAGGCCATACTTATCTCTTTACATATGAAAATTTTTATAGTAGAAGTGATTATGACCGAAGCTAGAGGCCCAGCTTTGCCAACAATCCTATCACCTCCAATTGTTTAAAAATAATAACACCCCATATCTTACATCAAACAAAATTTTAAGTTACAAAACTCATTTTAGTTTTAGGCAATGCAAATCAAAACTGAGCCAATGTTATCAATGGAGCTATTGAAGGATCCATCTTTTCTTTGGCCCATGAAAAGCAATCCAATCAGTGATGCATATTAAGCGTAAAAATGCTATGCGAGTCCTATTTATACTCATAGAAGAGCTCGTGGATTAAAGTACAAGGATAAAGCTGGCCCATCTCTAAAACTCTACTGGGCTCGAACCCAACCCATGCAAGAAGATTCGTGATACAAATTCACTAAAAAAGCCCAAACCCGGCCCACTCAGGACTGCTCACGGGTCGCGGCGACGACAGTTGGGACGAGGCTGAGGACGACGGGGAGTAACGGAACGGCGAGAGAGTCTTTCGGCTTGACACGGACCATCGGGCCAAGGTTTCCAGATCCGATGTGTAATCGGGTTCGAACTCGGGTCTGGGTTTGGGAATTGGTTTCTTTTTCTTGTTATCTTTTCGCTGAAGCAAAGGCGGGAAGCAGCCGGGCGAAACAGTACTAACGGGCGCATGAAGGCTGGGCTGATCGAACCGCCAGCGTTCGGAGCGGGTATAAGAACGGTCTCGAGGAGCAGACCGGAATGAACGGGTTCGGAGCTCC
>JAESVK010082615.1:89225-110821 GCA_017140935.1 Hamamelis virginiana
TTTTTCAAAATACCCATTTTATATTGGCCAAAAGGCTAAGTCCTCGTATAAGGAAGTCCTCACTGGAATGGGACTCTATATGTATATATACTTTATGTAAGGTAACCTCTATAGGGCCAATTGCAAAGTAGATTTTGAAAAACTGAGTGTTGAATTAGATGAACTGGTTATGAATTTCATGTTCGCCAAAAATCATAGTGATCCAACGGTTAGTTTATGAAAAATATTTGAGTGAAAAATTGTGACTTTTATGTTCTTTAAGAATATCAAATTTCATTATAACTCTTGAATATATTTACATTAAAATTATTATCATTCAACTATATTTTCCATAAATGTGTCAAACAAACATAGAATAATGCTACCAAGAAATTAACAAAAATTATATTTTAAAGGAAAATGCAACAACAAAAAATAGAGACTAAAAAATAGAACATAACCAAGTAATCCGATCGACCAATATCATTATATTCATCAATTACAAAAACAAAATTGACTTCTTCTTTTTCTGCATTCCAAAAGGATAAAAATAAAAATAAAAATTCTGTACATGCCAAGAGACATATAAACATAAATGTAAAAATATTGTTTATTATTTTATCTAATTAGCTGAAAAATAAAAAAATTCATACTCATAGGCCAAGTATCACCTGAATTCCTCTTAGTTATAAGCCTATAATGAAGCCATGTTTCCATTTCAAGATTTCACATTTACCTTGGGTCATACACGTACTCATAAAAAATAAAGAAAAACTGTTACAAATTGATGTCTCAAATGTTACACATTTTTATATTTTCATTCTTCTATGTAGTATATAGTGCATTATATATGTACTAAGCCCAAATTGATGCTCCTAAAATTGAATAAAAATATGATGCCCGAGGCAATCGCCTCTTTTGCCTGATCTCAGGCCTGCCTTGGTCACAGTTTGAAATCTCATGATAGGACTCTTATAAACGGGGTATATAATTTGACATATTTTAATGTTCGTTTATCAAATAAAAAATTAAAATGAAATTACAGTTTGAACCCCAAGTATCGTCAATTTATATTTTGCATTTTTATAATTTTAATTGCAATATATTGACCTTCTATGGTTTTGATTTGTGATATTTTGTACTCTTTTGTCAGTTAGCTAACTAGTCACTTATTTGTTTGACTAAAAAATGATGTTAGACTTTTTATTTTTATTTTTATGTAGTACGTCTTTATCTTAAACTGCTAATATATATATCTACAAGCATATTAGCGAAGTTTCATGATTTTTCTTAAAATATTTTATTTGTTATGAATTTTATTTATTGTATGAAGAAAATAATTCATTAAAATTATGTTGGTCTAATACTTTAGTCTAGTTTGGATTAGCTTTTTCTAAAATCATATATATCTTTACAATTACATCCAAACCATCCCATTACATATCAAATATATATATATATATATATATATTGGTTATTATGGAGGAAAAGTCCAAACGATATCAAAATTTTAATACTATAAAAGATTGCGGCAAAAGCTAAAAGACCTAACTTGGCCAACCATCCTATCACCCCTTAAATTATCAAAATTTTTGAAATTTTAAATTCCAAAAATGATTTAATTTAAGAAAAGTTAATTCAAATAGGATCCACCTTTTCTTTTATATACTTAATTTGAATATTTTTCTCAATCTAGGTCTAATATGTAGTTCTAAACTCAACACTCATATTCATTCATTACCTTTTCAAATTAATACGCATTTCTGTTTGTTTTACAAATGAGGATCTATAACTCAGAGCTGACACAAGTCTCGACAGGAGTGGAGATCTTCTGTCCCACTTGTATGTACCACTTTCTTCTTCCCTCTCACAAAAATCCACCTTGAAAATCCTACATTTTAATAAATATTCAAATTTTAATTTTCAAGATGAATTTTTGTGAGATGGGACAAGAAAGTGGTACATAAAAATGGAACAAAAGATTTTCACTCTATCTTTATGGGATGGGAGTATATAAAAACATTTTTACGCTGCTGTCCCCGGTGTAAGCAACGGTTTCGAGACCTTTGGTGTAAGGTCTTGATGCGCGGGCGTGCCAGGTCTCGGAAAGCCCAAAGACCGTGTGAACACGACCTCTAGCACCTTCTAGGCCGAGAATCTAAGAAAGGTCTTAGATGCCTAGTTGGTCACTTTGGAATTAAGATTAGAATTGAAATTAAAAATCAGGCGATTGACGAAAATCAGAGGTTAATCCTCTTGGGTTTTAATGTTAGAAATCTAAAAGACTTCAAAAGACAATGACTTGAAACAAGGAAAATAAATTAGATATAAAGGAACTCATTAATTGAAATTAAACTAAATAAAATTGAAATACAAAAGAAATACTTGTAATACTTAGATGAACAAAATGAGAAATAAACTCCATTGATAACTAAAGTAAGATTAAACTATGAAATTAGAAAACAAAGGATTCAATTACAAACTAACCGAAGGTGGACAGATTACTGCTACTGGAGATAAACGGACTGCTACTGTAAATGAAGACTGGAAATTGCTTTGAGAATGCTAAACTGCTGCTAGAAATGACTGCTAAACTGCTGCTGCTTGAATTGAAAACTAAAGCTAGAGCATTTAAACTAAGAAACGAAATGAAATTTCAAAGAGAATTGCCATAGGCTGATTTTGGATTGAGTTGTGTGTCTTGTTCTTGTCGCTGCTGCTTCATATATATAGAAGGCTGGGTCGTTAACCGCTAGAGCCCATTTCTCCCATGTTCCTTATTTGATGGCCCATGATCCCATGATGGAATGCCCATTTCCAGAAACTGCCCAGTACATGCCACTTCAGCCCACTTCTTCTATGTTCAACCGCTATGTGCCTCATGCCAAGCTGCCACGTGGCTAATTTTTCATACTCTAAAAGCTTATTTCAGCTTTGCACGTGGCACCACTCTATTCATTCCTATATGCCTACGTGGCAATTTTTAATAATGCCTACGTGGCATTTTTTACAGTAAACACTTTGCCCCCCTATTTGGAGTTTGATTAAAAATTAAATTTCAAATATGTTCAGATAAGCTCTAAAGCCCTTTCAACTTATCTCACGAAATCCCACAAAATCTGCCGTTTGTTATTATCACCTCTATGGGAAATCAAATCCTCATTAGTACCGGGACTACTCTGATTTGACTTGAACTGGCTTCTGTCTTCTCAAACTTTTCGTTTTCATTTTTCTTCCTTCTTCTTCTTCTTGTTTGCCATACCTTCAAACCATGTCTACTCATACTTCTAATTCGCCATCACCAGACTCTGAGAAGTTTTCTGATGACCTTCGTGAGCAACTTGATCCAGTGATCAACAGTCAGGTAATCTCTTCCAACATTATTGGTCATTTCTTTCAGTGCCCTTCTATTCCTGAACTTTTACATTCTTTTTATCCTTTATTTGTGAATGAAAGTTTACTCTTAGAATCCAAAGGTCTAAACTGGTCTGAATGGGCAAAAACCCAAAGAACTTGGCCAAAACCTAGTTCTGATTAGAAAACTTGGGTTGATAAACTTGAACCCCAGTTTGGACCTCTTTGGAAAGACCTAGGGATTTATCACCACATCCAGTTGAGTACAAATACTATTCCAATGGATAAAAAACTTTTGGCTACTGCATCTTGTTTTTGGAGTCGTTCTCTTAATGCCTTTCTTTTTCCTTGTGGCCCCATGTCTCCCACTATTCTGGATGTATGTGCGTTGACGGGCCTTTCACCAATCGGAGACCTCCCTTCTGCCATTTATGATCCTGAGTCAAACTTAGATTTCTCTTTCTCTAATGCCACTTCTTCCTGGACTGTGTATCAAAAATCTGAGTATCAACCCAACACCTTTTCTCCCAATATATCTCAGCAAGAACACTGTGCTTTCCTGTTAATGTGGTTGTGCCGATTTGTTTTATGTGTTTCTGCCGGACAAATGACACAAGAGTATCACCGGATCGCAATAGCCTTAACATCAGGCCGAAAACTGGCCTTAGCTCCTTTTGTCTTGTCTCATCTGTATAGAGGTCTTGCAGAAATTTGTAAAAGGTCTTTATGTATAACTGGAGGTCCTCTTTGGTTATTACAATTGTGGTTCTTTGAATATTTCCCAGACCTTTTCCAGTGTACAGTCATCTTAGAGGCCTACCCAACTTATGGTTTTAAGTGGGTAAGGCCTTACTTCGAACCAAAATCTTTTTATGAGTATATTACCTTTTTCTGAAGATTTCCTTTGATCGTTCTGATTCTTTATTCTTTCCTTTTGGCGGTTGCCAATATGGTTCTTCATGGTTCACCCTTCAGCCCCCTTTTGTCGGTCTTCACCTTATTGAACATAAATTGATATGGGCTTCCTACCTTGTTGGTAGAGAACTCCATTATGGTGGCAATTTTGATCCCAGGAATAAGAAAATAGGGATAGAGTATTACTCTCCTAATCTCCTCAGTCGACAGTTTGGGTTTACTCAAGGCCTTCCTGCTCCACCGTTTCTGTATTCTGTGAACTATCCTCCTCACTCACGGAGAGTCTATGATCAAGGTGATAAATTGAGAGAAATGAACTCTACTTACCTGGATAATCTAAAAGATTTTCTCCTTCCCCATCTCCCAAATAAACCTTCAACCACTTTATCTTTTAAGCTTTGGTGGCTCGATTACTTCAAAAGGGTGTCTAACCATGGTCTCCACATTTTACTTGACCGATTATCCAAGGCCTTAGAGCCAATCTCCGGAAGTGAAAAGCCCATAAAGCCTCCTAAAGTTAAAAGGACAGGAAAAACAGGTAATCTTCTCCACTTGTTTCTTAATTTTCCAAGAAGGAATACCTCTTCTTATACTCTTCTTGTTTCAGGTGTAACAGCCTCTGTTGGTTTGCCTTCAGCCATCATTCCAAGCACTGATCTTCCAAAAGAACTTCCAAAAAGGAAAAAATTAACCCCTACACCTGGGCATGGTCCCCGTAGGTCATCTGATAGATTAAAGTCTTCTTCAAAATCTTCTCCCAGTTCGGGTAGCACTGTCCCGGTTGAGATTTCTGATGATGAAGATTCTAAAGGTAAAGGTCTTGATGTGCCAGTAGAGAGTCTGCCCACCAAAAGATCAAAAACCTCTGGTAGTCCCTTTCCTTCTCCTACTACAAGTCCTTTGCCAATGGAAAAAGATTCCACAGCCACCTCTACCATGTTCAATCCCCCAAATATCATATCTTCTGATATCCCTGATGATCTTGAGGCTTGGACAGCCTCTCTTGATTCAACTTCAATGCAGACTGATAATCCTTTCATTTCTTCTTCAGTTGAAATACCTTTTGAGATGCCTCATGAAGTTAAAATTTTAACTGTGAAGGCCCAATTTCTTGAGATTTATAGAACTCCTCTCTCTAGTATCTCTTTCGAAATAGCTCGCGAACTTCAAGAGCATTTTGTTTTCCTGAAAGGAATCCCCATCTTGGCCTCCACGATAAGCTCATTGGAAAATCATGTCATACAACTCCCAGACCTTGTAAGGGAATTTCAAGATAACTATGCAGAGAGACGTGCTTGTGAAGATCTACTCAAACGTAGACAAGATCTTAAGGTCTCCATCGATAATCTGGTGCCCTCTATCATTAAGTCTCGCGCTGATCGTGACTCTGAACAAGGAAAGTTGTCGAATCTTGTTACTGAGACTGAAAATCTTCGCAAACAAATTGCTGACCTTCAAGCTGCTCTGGTTGTTAAAGAAGATGCAGTTTCTGCTCAAAAGCTCATTGTTCAGAAAACTCAACAAATGGTAGCTGATGGCTGGAAAAACGTTGAAAAGATGGGTCTTGAATACAAAGCCTCTGCATCCAACGTGCTCACTTGGGAATCTAAGGCGAGAGATGCAAAAGACAAGGAGTCTGAGGTGATGACCATATGGAGCAGGATCCCAAATGTCAACTTCTGAGTTAGGCCGTTTCAAACAATTATTTTGATGTTCTTGGACAATTTCATTTCTCATTTCCTTTCTTTTCTTTGTGTATTTTTGAACAATTATCTTGCACTGTTTTATTTTGGAAAGGTCTTGAACGGCCTCAACTTATTCTATGACTAAGGTTTTTGGTTCTGAACAGTCTCCCATAAGATAAGATAATACCTTTTAAGAAACCGTCCATTGATGGACTTTATAACATTTCCAGTAGGCAACTCTTGGATAGAATATGCCCCACTAGGTATCACTTTTAGTATTTTAAACGGTCCTTCCCAATTTGGGGACCACTTTCCTAATCTAGGATCTTTAGTCCCCAAAGGTAAGACATCTTTCCATACTTTATCATCAACTGAGAAGGCCTTATGTTTTACCTTTTTACTATAGGCCTTTGCTATTTTCTTTTTTTGGACCTCTATAGAATTTAAGGCCCTAAGTCTCTCTTCTGTTAGATTTTCTAATTCTAACAACATAGCCTCATTATACTCCGCTGGTAATAAATCATTTTGAAAGGCTATTCTCATTGAAGGTATTGTGACCTCCATTGGCAAGACGGCATTATGACCAAAGGTCAAAGCATAAGGAGTAGTTTTTATGCTTTCCTTATACGAAGTCCTATAAGCCCATAAGACTTTAGATAATTGTGTATGCCATTGTCTTGGATTATCGTCCAACATTTTACTCAAAATTTGTTTGATATTTTTATTTACGGCCTCAACTTGTCCATTGGCCTGTGTGTAATATGGAGTAGAATTGGTAAGTTTAATTCCATACTCTCTAGCAAAGGCCTTCATCTGATCTCCCATAAAGGCCTTAGCTTGGTCAGTATTAATGGTCTCAGGCAGTCCAAACCTATGAATAATATGCTCTTTGATAAATCCTATCACAGCATTTTGGTCCACTACTTTCATAGGTTTTGCCTCAGTCCATTTAGAAAAATAATCCGTGGCCACTATAATAAAGCAGTGTAAATTAGAGGAATGAGGATATATTTTACCAATAACATCGATGGCCCAACCTCTAAAAGGTCATGGTTTTATAATATAATTTAAATCAGTGGAAGGTATATGTTGGATTTGGCCATGCTTTTGAAAAGACTCACAACCTTTAGCAAATTTAATACAATCTCCTAAAACTGTAGGCCAGTAATATCCATACCTCCAAACGAGCCACCTCATTTTGATGCCAGCCTGGTGTGCTCCACAAATACCTTCATGAATTTTTCCCATCAACAGTAAGGCCTCAGAATCGTTAACACATTTCAACAAAAGACCTTCTTCCATTTTCCTAAAAAGTTCTCCTGCATATATCACAAAATGAATAGCAAGCATTTTAATCTTTCTATCACAAGGCATACCTGGGTTAGTTAGCCTCCTTATTATTGGTTCCCTCCAATCTTGTTGGCCTTCTTCAATATCATGTATTTCAAAATTTACTTCTCTGGCTTTGATAGAAGGTAATGCCTTCTTTTCTACCACCACATTCCTTTTCGTTTGTCCTCCAAAGAGTTTAAGACCCGAAGCTAGCTATGCTAACTCATTCGCATCTTCATTTTCCTCTCTTAGTTTATGTATCAAAACCACATCATCAAATGAATCAAGTAATTGGGATGCAATAGAAAAGTATAGTAATAGAGCCCAACTATTGCATTTGAATTTACCCGCTAATTGATTCAAAATCAATTGTGAATCTCCAATGACTTCTATTGTTTTCACACCCATCTCATGCAATATCTCAAGGCCTATAATTAAGGCCTCATATTCAGTTTGATTGTTACTACATTCAAAATCGAATTGATATGCATGTTCATATTTAAAACCATTTGGAGATGTAATAACTATGCCAACCCCGGACTTTCTTTCAGTCCTTGATCCATCAAATTCTAATCTCCATGCCACATGTTCTATCATCCCCAAATCTACCTCCACTTCTTTTATGACATCATTTGGATGGTCTGCTAAAAAATCAGCAAGGACTTGACCTTTCACTGCTTTTTGTGGCATGTATTTTATCGCATAACCTGATATAGCAAACGCCCATCTTCCAATCCTACTTCTAGAAATAGGTCTTGATAGCATATACTTTACTAAATCGATTTTTGATATAACATACACAGTATTTGACATAAAGTAATGTTTAAGTTTATCCGCAGTGTAAAACAAAGAAAGACAAGCCTTTTCTATTGGAGTATATCTTTGTTCAGTACATGTAAAGGTCTTACTTAAATAATAAACGGCATGTTCATGGCCTTGTTCATTTACTTGTGCTAACATTGCACCTAGAGACCTCTCTGCAGTTGACAAATAAAGCCTCAAACTCTTATGTGGTACATGAGGGATTAAAACTAGAGGCTTCGTAAGATACTCCTTAATCTGGTCGAAGGCCTTCTGATGCTCGGCCTCCCATTTAAACTCCTCGCAGGCCTTGAGCTTTAACAAAGGTGAGAAAATAGAAGTTCTCCCTGAAATATTAGATATAAACCGACGCAGAAAATTAATTTGACCCATAAACTTCTGTAACTCATTCTTATTCATAGGTGGTTTAACTTCCCTAATGGTCTTTGATTTATTTTTATCCACCTCTATGCCTCTTTGGTGAACTAAAAACCCAAGAAAGTTTCCAGCTCTAACTCCAAAGGCGCATTTTGCTAGATTCACCTTCAGTTTATATCTTCTCATTCTTTCGAAGGCCATTTTAAGATCTTTCAAATGATCAAGGTCTTCTTTTGATTTAACTACTATATCATCAATATAGACCTCGACGGATTTTCCTATTAAATCATGGAAAATCACATTCATTGCCTGCTGATATGTAGCTCCAGCATTAATAAGGCCAAATGACATTTTTACCCATGCATACATTCCTATGGCTCCTGGACATCTAAAGGCCGTTTTATGAACGTCCTCTTCACTTATGAAGATCTGATTGTAGCCAGAGTGGCCGTCCATAAAAGATAAGATCTTATGGCCGGCTGCTCTATCTACTAATAAATCAGCTACAGGCATAGGGTATCCATCCTTAGGGGTTGCAAGATTCAAATTTCTAAAATCTATACATACCCTAAGTTTGCCATTTTTCTTAACTACTGGAACAATATTTGAAACCCATTCAGCGTACCTTATTGGTTTGATGAAACCAGCTTTCAACAGCCTCTCTATCTCCTCATTGATCTTCATGGTCACTTCCAAGGTCATCCTCCTTGGTGGTTGTTTGAAAGGGTTGAACCCAGGCTTTGTTGGCAAACGATGCTCCACCAATTTTCTGTCTAGTCTTGGCATTTTGTGATAATCCCAAGCGAAACAATCTTGGAATTCTCTAAGAAGTTTGATGATCTCTTCCTTAGTGTCTTTCTCCAAAAGGCCGCTCACAAAGGTTGGCCTTCTATTCTGGTCATCCCCCAAATTAACTTCTTTTAGTGGATCTTGGATCTCTGCTCTAAGGTCTTGTTGTTGTGCTACATTCATCCTCTGATATTTCGCAAAGGCTTTCCTCTTTGTTATATACCAACAGTTTATTGAAAAGGTCTCGAATTAGACCTTTTCGTTGATCTTCAAATGGTCTGCAATTCATGGGAACTCTTCTATACTGCAGCTTGACAACGGCTGGTCAAGTAAAATCGCCCCAGGCCTTGTTGTCTCTTGTATCACTCTTTCCACTGCCCTTTTTGAGAAAATGTCAATTGTTGTGGTCATTTCTTTGGGTTTTCCTTCTTTGTCAGTACCTATGAATTTGATTGGACCCACGTCTCCCCCATATAGATGAGCTTCTGCCGCATTCGAACCTGCAATAAAAGGTCTCTGGTTTGCCCATACCACTTCTACTTTGCTGCCGTTCCATAAGATCAAGAACTAATGCAAAGATGAAGGAACGCACCAATTGGAATGAATCCAATCCCTGCCAAGAAGTGCATTATATGATGCGGTCGAATCTACCACAAAAAAGGCAGATAAACATTCCCTGTTTCCAACCGCTAAGACCACTGGGAGAACTCCCTTGGTCTTTGTAACTCCACCAAAAAAATTTGCAACTGTTACGTCTGTGGGTATAAGGTCTGATTCTGTCTTACCAAGCTTCTTCAAACTTGCACTTGGAAGAATGTTGACAGCTACTCCATTATCTACCAAAACCCTCTGCATATGTCTTCCATCCATATGAACATTAATGAAAATAGGCCTTAGGTGTTAACTCATCTTCTCTGATGGTTTTTCGAACACTATATTCTCTGACCTTTCTATTTCTCCATCTTCGTTGACCATCTCCACTTCTTCAATGACCACCGGTGTACCCTTTGGCCTATATTCCTCTTTCTCAATTTCGATGGATTCCTCATCTTCTCTTGCTTGAAAAATTAATGGCAAAGTAAATGCCATGTTGCAACCCATTACTGGTGGAAGACTTCCAAATTGTAGCGAGAAGTTGTCTTCATCACTGTCTAGCTTTAAACTTGTGTCGTCTTCATCATTTTCCACCATAAGATCTTCTTGATTCTCCGGTTGTCTGATTGTCTCGCCCGATTGTGAGGAAAGACCTTGATCTTTATTAGTTTTTAAACCAAAAGATCTGTCTTCTATCTCTTCAAGTGTTGAAATGATCCATTTTGTAACGGTTTTCATCTCCATATTGTCGCCTTTTGAGACTTCTCGAACTTTCCTGTAGTCTCCATTAACAGTTACAGTTAGATTTTTACGTACCTCACTTGTGCTAGAATTTGAAGATGTTTGAAAAAATCTTCTGTACTCTGCCCTTCTTCTTTGAAACCTCCTCTTTTGAGTCCTGGTAAAAGGACACGGGAACTTAGGGTGTTCCAACCTGGTCCATACTTCTTCTCTAGTTAAAGGAGGTCTGATCATTCTCGATCTTTGGTTAGTAACAACTCCCTGAGGCCTCTGTACTGGAACTTTTAGTACCCATCTTTTCTGGACCAGGAAGTTTATGGCCATCTAAAAGCCTGATAAATTTTCCGGTCAATAAGTGATCAAATATCTCAGACTCTTTTGATAAATCAAATAAAAATTTTCTTTTTAACATCCATGAGATTTTTCCTAACCTTTAAGTCATGATGGGCCTCCATATCTTTTTTCTTTAAGGCCTGACAAACAAAAGGTTTCCTAGCAATAACCTCAGCCAAATCTACTTCAAAATTCGGGTCATAGTAATATGTCCCAAACGAAGAGGCTTTTCTCTGATCTTCTTCCTTCAAAAGCCTCTCATATCTAGATGCTCTAGCAGATAATTCAAAAAGGTCTTCGAAGTCCATGCCTTCGAATTTCTTTCGTAATTCTAGTTCAATGCCATTTTGAGCGAGTTTGACAAACTTTTGCTCGGGTAAGAAGACAGTGCATCTATTTCTGGCCTTTTTAAACCTTGATATGTATCGTTCTGCACTCTCACCTAATAACTGTCTAAACTTAGACAAATCGGCCATTGTTATTTCGGGTTCAGATCTATAGAATTGCATATGAAAATGCTATTCCATTTGCCTCCAATTTAGAATTGGATTTGGAAGAAGACTTATATACCAAGTAAAAGCGGTTCCAGTCAGGGAATTGCCAAAAAGTCTCAATTTTAAATTGTCATTGGCCGAGACCTCACCACACTGTATGGTAAAACGGCCAATGTGCTCAATAGTGGACTGACCACCTTCCCTTGAAAACAAAGTGAATTCAGGTATCTTATAACCTCTAGGAAAGTCATTGCACTGGTCTATCCATTCAGGATATGGCTTTCTGTATAAAGGCTTTATAATTCTTCTTTGATTACCTGCAGCAAGGCATTCTTGGACTATGTTAACAATGTCATTACGGTCAGGTGTATTACCTCTGTTAATATTTTCAAAAGGTCTTTCAGAGGTAAATGTCGGATTTTGAAAAACCTCGTAAGGCCTTCCACTAGCAATGCTATTAAACGTACGCCCATTTTGCCCCCCGGGTATTTGGTTCGTAAAGTCATTCATGTTAGTGGGTCTAGGTCTAAATTCATCATCAGCCAAAGTATTCAGACCTTGATTCCCTCTGGTGTTTTGCCCCCCGGGTGTATTAATAAACAAAGGTTGCTTACCAATATTTTTTGATCCACAATCAGGCCCGAGATTAGGCCTTCTGGTTGCAGTTTGTGATCCTTCAAAGTTTGAACGATCAAGTTGGCCATTTCTCAAAGGAGGTGGAACATATGGCCTTTCATCCTCTATAGGATTGATCATTGGTGGGATAGGAGTAGATAAAGCAAGTTTAATACCTTGGTTGCTAGACTCACCTTTCTCTGTTATATTCATTCCTGATTCTAAGGCCTTTTCTGCTGAAACATGAATTCTAAAAGCCTCTTGATCATTTGAACCACATGGTCGACTATTATCCCCCACTGTTTTCTTCATAAAACTTACCAAGGCCTCAAAAATCTTATTTTGTTTAGAAAAACGTTTATCCAGTTTCCCAAAATGATGTGACATAATTTCGGTTATACGATTAGGTATGTCCAGAATGGCCTTATAAATTTCATTTTGACTCACTTCTACAATAGGAATTTCCTCGTCTTGGGAGCCATCTGACGATGCCCCACAACTTTCATTTGGATTAGTCATTGATCTCGTGATAGGTCTATTAGTCATTCAACACAAATGTCCCACCGGGCGTGCCAAAAAGGTGTCTCCGGTGTAAGCAACGGTCTCGAGACCTTTGGTGTAAGGTCTTGATGCGCGGGCGTGCCAGGGCTCGGAAAGCCCAAAGACCGTGTGAACACGACCTCTAGCACCTTCTAGGCCTAGTTGGTCACTTTGGAATTAAGATTAGAATTGAAATTAAAAATCAGGCGATTGACGAAAATTAGAGGTTAATCCTCTTAGGTTCTAATGTTAGAAATCTAAAAGACTTCAAAAGACAATGACTTGAAATAAGGAAAATAAATTAGAAATAAAGGAACTCATTAATTGAAATTAAACTAAATAGAATTGAAATACAAAAGAAATACTTGTAATACTTAGATGAACAAAATGAGAAATAAACTCCATTGATAACTGAAGTAAGATTAAACTATGAAATTGGAAAACAAAGGATTCAATTACAAACTAACCGAAGATGGACAGATTACTGCTACTGGAGATAAACGGACTGCTACTGTAAATGAAGACTGAAAATTGCTTTGAGAATGCTAAACTGCTGCTGGAAATGAATGCTAAACTGCTGCTACTTGAATTGAAAACTAAGGCTAGAGCATTTAAACTAAGAAACGAAATGAAATTTCAAAGAGAATTGCCATAGGCTGATTTTGGATTGAGTTGTGTCTTGTTCATATCGCTGCTGCTTCATATATATAGAAGGCTGGGTCGTTAACCGCTAGAGCCCATTTCTCCTATGTTCCTTATTTGACGGCCCATGATCCCATGATGGAATGCCCATTTCCAGAAACTGCCCAGTACATGCCACTTCAGCCCACTTCTTCTATGTTCAACCGCTATGTGCCTCATGCCAAGCTGCCACGTGGCTAATTTTTCATACTCTAAAAGCTTATTTCAGCTTTGCACGTGGCACCACTCTATTCATTCCTATATGCCTACGTGGCAATTTTTAATAATGCCCACGTGGCATTTTTTACAGTAAACAACTGCGTTTATAGGCGTGTGAATTTTATGACTTTTATCCATGTTCATGTTTTATTTATTTTATTTTTTTCAAGGCTTGTCTCATTCCTTCAGTCATATCTCACCATGTGATTGCTAAAATTAATTTAAAAATATAATTGTAAGTGACAAAATGCACGACGCAAGCAATAAACATGATCAAAGAATTCCAAATAGGGTAAAACCCTGCTTAATTAATAAGCTTATTGTAAGTGACAAAATGCACGACGCAAGCAATAAACAAGACACCTCCTTGGACGGCATTAATTAAAAAATATAAAGATAAAGATAAAAGTTAAACGTACTTATCATTCGATTAGGCATGCAATATTAATTATAGTCAAATATTTAGATATTACTAGCAATCAATTTATTATTATTATTATTATTAGTTTGACACAATCAATTTATTAGTTAAAAATGTCCAATTCTTTGAAGGGGTTCAAAATATATATATGCAAGGGATTTTATATATTTTATTTTATTTTTTTATAATATTTTAAATGTCTTGTCATTTTCCAACGACTCAACATCCACTCCCCAGTCCCAACAAGGAAGCAAAGATTGGAATTAAAAAACCAAATTTGTCTATGAAAGACAGACATTCTAAGATTTGCAGGAGAAAAGGAAACCATTTCCTGAATATATTGCAATTCAAAGATGAGAAAAATAAAAGCATTTTTTGCATTACCAAAAACAACTGTACCGTTGCTTAAGGGTGCTAACTCGGAACAGTTCAAAACGAGAGTCGGTCAAATCTGATCAATTCGGATTGGTCTTGTTTCTAATTCTTTAATCCGAATTCAATTCGGACCGGTCATCAGATTTGACCTTTTGGGAATTGGTCCAGTCCGAAATCCGAATTCAATTCTCATAGTTATGCATGTCATGTATGCCAAAAATTATAGTAATTCAATTGTTGGTTTTTTAAAAATATCACTGTGAAAAATTATTATACTATGATATTTTAAGAAATATTACAATTTTTAATTATTATGGTTTTGTTTGTTTTCTTGTATCAAAAAATTTTCTCCTTTTGGAGGTTTATTTTGGATTATTGATTTAAGCTTTATTTATTTATTGTTACTTTATATAATGGTTAATATCTAATTGTTATTTTGTTCAGTTGTTTAATTATGTGGAAGTATGAATTTTATATTGTTACTTGTTATAAGAGGGGAAAAAAAAATAAGTCCTTATGTAGCTATAATTGAATTGAATATTATGGAATTTTTAAAAATTTTATTTTATTTTTCTTTTAATGAAGAACTGTGGTCCAATACGAATTGAATTAGGATATTGTTCACACTAAATTTTACCGGCCAATAAGGATTGGCCACGTGGAGATGATTTGGGAATTTAGCTAGCATAAAAATAGGAGAATTGGTTAATATATAGAGCTAGCTAATTAGGAGATCAAGATAAATAAAGACACGTGGCAGAAGTCTAAGCTGATTAGAGACTAAGTCAAAGAGGAGATAGAAGTGGGACACATGGCAAGCTATTAGAGGAGATTAAATTGAAAGTTGGTTACAATTTGGATAATGGCTAAGGAGATTCAGCCATAGTAGAAGACCACGTTTGGGAGGAAACCATGTTCTACCAAAAGCAAAAGAGATGCCCACGTCCAGAGAAGTTGGCCATGTCCAAGAGAGATAACTGCATAATGGGATCATGGGGAAGGCCATGATCAGGCAGGGAAGTTACTCAATGACAGTTGGAAGACCGTGGAGCAATAAAATGAAGAAGAAATGCAACGTTTCAGGCCCCCAACAACTTCAACAATCAAACGTCAAGTATCAAGACTTACAATTTTCTTTCAATCAACTTTGTTCTAGCTTTCAATTTCGTTCAGTTATTGTATTTATTTTTGTTTTTACTTCTGCATCCAACATCAATTTCATTCAAGCACCTATCATGACTTTCAAAGGATTGGTAAGCTTAGCATTTGTAAGTATTTTAATTCCGTCAATGAAGTTTAAGTCTTTTTCAATTTGATCTATCTTATATATCTTTACTATTGTCCATTGATTGTGATTTCCTGTTTTAAATCATTCGCTTTAAAGACCCATAGGAAGTAGTACCCCTGACTTCCCCATAATCGCCTGATCGTAAATATAGCGACCTTTTAGGCCTTGAGATCCCCGGTCTCAAGTTTTCACCTGCCTAGTTAGGTGCTTGGGGTCGTGTTCAAACGATCTCTGGACTTTAATTAGTCCTGGCACGCCCGCACACACGCATATCACGTGACGAGAGATTTTTAGCCGAACAGATATCAACTGATATATGCAGTTTATTTAGACCGTTAATTGAGGGACTTCTTCATAAAATCTAATAACTAGTTTGAACAAGCTTCTAAGAATTTAAAATAATAAGAATCAAAATTCTTTTTACCTCAACTTTTAAAATAACTAACAAACTTTGGTACTATAAAAAGTAAATACTTATCAAACGGTCCTAATAATTTAAATCACTACATAAATTAATCATCAAAATACAACTTTATAGCAGAAATTTGAAGCAGCCCGAAAATGGTCTAAGTGCACGGTAAAAGTAAAGTACTTACATTTATAACTATTTTATTATGGGACAGGTTATTTTTACCACTATGTTTGTTACTTGTTCTCAAAATACCAATGTCGATCAAATATTCTGAGAAATCGATTGTTGAATTAAATAGATTTCTTATATATGTTATGTATATCAATAGTAATTCAACGGTTGATTTCAAAAAAGTATTACTATAAAATTTTTTTATGTATTTTTAGGGAGATGATATCTGCAATCCATGGGTTCAATCCCCACTCCCACTTACATAATAACGGGTCAAAATTCCAATTTTACCCTTCTAACAAAAAATCCTCATTTTAATATAAAGTGCACTTTCGTAGGTTCAGTTGCGGAATATACTTTGAAAAATCGATCGTCAGATAAAATACATCTCTTGTGAATATATATCATGGCTACTAAAAATCACAGTGATCCAACGGTTGGTTTTGAAAGAACTGATTATATAGAGGTCAGCTATATAGTATTTCTATATTTTTGTTATTTATAAAATCGGCTCAAATTATTTATTTTTTTTATTAACTATTATTTTTTAATATAATTTTAATGTAGATTTCATCACACTTGATGGATGAACATGAATGGATGAACACTGGATCCAAATCCCTCTTACTTGCGAATGGAATGGAATCCACGGCAGTTACATGCTTGTGATAATGGTGATCTACGGCTGGAAGTTAAAGTGAAGTGCATAGCAGACAAGAAGACATCTAGATTGTGTGGGCCAGGCCTGCCTAAATAAGCAAAGACAGAAGGAGTCGCTGCTGTTACAAGCATGATGTGATAAGTAATGACCACGTATACGTAGAATAATTAAAAAAATGGATCGGTTCAAGCTTCCACTCTCATGTCGTCACATAATTATACTTGCCTAGGCGTTATTTGTAGGAATGTCAGTGGAATGGATTAAAAGAGTAATTCGTTCTGTCCCATTTTTATTGTGAAGGATTTGGAAAATAGATTTAAAAATTCTATAAGATTTGGAAAAAAAATTAAAAACCCTATAGAATTTGGGACGGGAATGAGAAATGGCTTCTCCAACCCATCCTGCCCCGAATATCTATGTATATATAATTATACTAAAATGTTTTCCATTTATTCACAATAATTAGTGTTTAAAGATTTTTATCATGTTTATTTTTTTTCTATTCTTTTCACCAAGTTAGTGTGTATAAATATATATTTTAACTACAAATACCTATAATTCAAGATAGAAATCAAAATTTGTTGAGATTATAGTTATAGTTCATTCCAAAATAAAATAAATTTGAAGTTTTAAAAATATTTTAATTATTTTTCTAAACTTGATGGGAAAATTCGACCCGACCCGCATAATTCTTGACCCGTCCCGTCCCATTTTAAGTTGGAATTTGGACAAGTTTGGGAAATGACTTCAAAATTGTGACATTTAAAAAAAAAAAAAATACAGTTATTCACAGGGCCAGCTGTAGATCATATTTTGAGAAATTGACTGTTGGATTATATACCCCTCTTATGAACATCATGTTTTCCAAAAATCATAATGATCCAACTGTCGATTTTTGAAAAATATCGCAATAAAAAACTGTGTTTTTTTTGTTCTTCGAAATGTCACAATTTTTATTTTTTTTTAAACCGAATGTTGGATCACCGTGATTTTTGGCAGTCATGACATTGATAAGATGAGAAATTAATTCAACGGACAATTTTCAAAATATATTCTGCAATTGACCCTATTAATTTGAATGTGGAGCGCAGTTGATATCTGCCCTTTTAATTTCGCTCAAAATACTGCAAATTCAATCCTCGGGCCTTCAAATATCAATTTAAGTTCATACTTTATGCTTTTGCAACCTCTCTTCGACATTAAATCTATCTTCTAATCTTGTTTAACTTAGAAATTATCTATAAACACAAAATACAAAAGTTCATATAAAATAAAGGAATATATATAAGCACGAGGGACTTGCAATAATGCACTCTAAAGAGACTTGACGAATATAATATTGTGCAATTATCAAATTGCATAACCATTTTCAGCATTATATCCGAACATATTCCAAACCAAATGAGGGATAAGTAGAGATAAATAGAGGTATATAAATGTCTAATGGAAAAACTTATCCTAAATAACCCTCTCCAATCCAGTGTGCTAAACATGGCCTAAAAGTACACACACATATATACAGCTGAGTCATGATCTAGTAAGCATATGCTAACTTTCGTGAAAGTTAGCATGAACTGACTTTTGTGAAAGTCAGCATGAAGCTCGTAGGGAACTGTGGCCATATTTTGAAAAATTGACCGTTGGATTAGATACTCTTATTATGTATGTCATATTTGCCAAAAATCATAGTGATTTAATGTAGGTATCTCAAAATACATACTGCGAAAAATATTGACCTCTGAAAACTAATACAGTTTTTCTCAGTAACATATCTAAGAAACCAACCGTTGGATTATAGTGATTTTTGGCATGTCTGACATATATATACATATATAGTATCTAATCAAACGGTTAGTTTTTCAAAATATGCATCCCACAATCACCTATTAGCTTTATGTTGACTTTCGTGAAAGCCCGCATGTGCTGGTAGGATTATTTCTGTATATAGATATATAGTTGATGACAAAGGCTTCAAATATATATATCACTTAAGTGATTAATTAAGAAAGAACAACTAACAGAGAGAAACTACTTTGGAATTGCAAAAAAGATAGTGGACAAACTAGCATAAAGTGAACAAACTTCATAACAAGCATTACGTGGCTAAGAGGCTTATTACAACCACTAGTAAAATAAAAGTTAAGAGAAGCCTCTATAATAAACACACATTGAACTACAGAAGAGTTCACTACTGGTGATGCGAATGAAATCCTACTAAATTAGTAGTGAGTCTTGAAGAGTGTTGAATCTAGAACAGCATATAAGTGAAAGAACTCAGAAAATCAACCAAAAAATGGATGAGAATGAAAGGCTTGTTCAACAAGCTTCTCTATAGAAAAACAGGGGAAGGGAGAGACTTCTTTTCTTCAAAAACTGTTCTATTAATTCCAGAATTTTCCACTACAATTTATACATGAGATGGGGTCTTATCTAAGCTATACATTTGGACACAATTCAACCTTACACTTGGCAACAAGATAACAAAACATAAGCAAAATAGAAAACTGATTTAAAACAGTAAAAACTGAACTTAGTTACTGCATATTAAGAGTAACAAAGAGCTTGTAACCCTTAAGCTCATTGACGAGGCTACATACATGTGAGGGGTGGCATATGCCCACCCTGACTTAAAAAAAAAAAAAAAAAAAAAAAAAATAATATTTAAAAATTTAAAAAAATTTTGATTTTCCCCCCCCCCCCCTCAATTTATTTTGACCCTTTCATTTTACTTTTTTTGTCATCTCCTTTTAAAATTTTCCTCATTCAATTCCTTCATGAATGATAGTTTGATTGTGTTTATTGAGATATTAATATTTGATAGCATTAATAAGAGCATCCCTAGTGAATTCATGCCATTTGATTTGCCAATTAACGTTAAAATTTTGGCACCACAAATGGCACCAAATGGCATTAACACCGAATTTTAGTATATATGTATTCCAATGCATTAATGTTATATTTTTGGCATTTATGACACAGAATTGCTAATATCAGGTGCACCTAGCCTTTTTGCATCAGGTGCCCTTTTATAGAGCCACTTTTGGTGAAAAATTTGGAAACTGACCGTTGGATTATATACCTCTATCATATATGTTATGCCTGCCAAAAATCATAGTGATTCAGCAATTAGTTTTGCAAAAACTAACTGCAAAAAAATTAATGATAATATTTTAAAGAACAAAAAAGTCACAGTTTTTTAAAGTTAATTTTTTCAAAAACCACATGTTGGATCACGATGATTTTTAGGAAGCATGACATACATGACATGGGTATCTAATCCAACTATCAGTTTTCCAAAATTTTCTCCGCAAGCGGCTCTACAAGATGGCAATTGATACAAGATGCATTAGGTGCATAGGATATTAGCAGCTCTAGTTGTATTGTGGCATGGTACAAATTGTATTTGTCATTTGAGGTGCCAAATTTGGCAATTTTATATCCCATTGCCAAAAATTTAGCATCCCAAATGACATACACTTAGAGCAACCTATTTGGATGCCAAAGCCAAATTTCAACTATGGCACCTCGAATAGCATACTATTGGAAATGCTTTAATGAAGCCATCATACAATGCTTTTAAAAGATAGTCATGTCGAGGATAATTGTAAATGCATCGAATTAAAATATGATTTATAAAATATAAATGGATTATAATTTTTCTACAATTTTGTCTATACAAATTGACACGATAAAAAAACAAAAAACAAAAACATTACTGATTTTTTGAATTGCGATAAACTATTATCAAATAATTAAAATTCGCCCCCCTCACCGGAATTCCTGGACTCATCCCTCTGCTTAAGCTCATGAACAATCCCCACAATTGATCCAATGGCTGCCACAATTGAAATAACGAGGCATGCAAGACTAAGGATTTGTAGGCAAACCCATTTGGTGCTCCACTTTGGTATCTCCATCCGTGTAATATACATCTCAATCGGGAAACATATGGCAAGTGGCCCAAACCCAAGAGCCCCAAGAATTCCAACCAAGTGGTTAAAGACGGGGAGGAGTATTGATATTATTGTGGTTACCATAACAAAGTTCGTTCGCCAAATCAATCGAAAGAGGTTGAGTTTGTTAGGCCTAGAACCTGGGATTTGGACTCTGATTTCTTGAGCAATGAATTGGCATCCTGGAAATCTATCTTCTGCAAATTTCTCAACCAAGGCAAAAAGCGGACGGCAGTACACTTGGTATGCAATAGCCAGGTGTATTGCTATAGCGGCATTAGCTATATCAAGGAGCCAATATGGTTTATAGAAGCCGAAAGGGGTAAGGATGTTTCTTGGGGTGGAGTCTCCAAAAGCAGCATAGCCCATGCAGGCATAGAGCATGTAGAACAAGGTTGTTACTCCAACACCAAGTAGAGTGGCCTTCTTCATTGTCGAGTGGCCTTCTTCTGTTGGTGATGATTTGATTGTGTCCTGTAATTAAGTTTCAACAAATAATGCCTTAGAAAACTACAAGTGATGTATATATATAAGTTGCTTTTGATGGATTTAGCTAGGTGTGAAAAATGCACCTGAATTTCCGGGAGAGTGGTGGGGTAAGAGAAGACAGAGGCTATGACACCGAGTGCTTGGAACCGCCTCCATATCTCTTGGCTTAGAGTCACATTGCTTATTCCAATTATATTTCCATGGAATTTTTTGGTATCTGGTGCTCGAGTTGTTAAATATAGCTCAAGTCAATCAGTTTCAGTAGAATCAGTACAACTCTCCATGCAGAGTTTAGACTTGCAATGACTCAAGCATGAAATTAATTAAGGAAAAAAAAAAGATGAGTTATATTTATACCTGTAGCAACTTTTTTGAT